>JAWPHD010004985.1:0-173559 GCA_037043455.1 Cyrtodaria siliqua
ACTTTTACCCTATGCACAATCTATCTTTTAGGTCATTACTACACTAATTCATTTTCCATAGGCCTAGCCTATAGCTCTAAGCTCTGTACTGAGTTCCTAATATAGAAAGCTATACTTTTTATTACTTGTTTTTAAAAGACCTATCTTAGTTTTATCAAAAAACATACATAAGCCATACATTGGGTATGATTTTGAAAAATGTTGTTTGGGTCGGATGGTGCTGACCCACCTACTTGCATGTAGAAACATGAGGAAAATGTAAAATATACTTCTTTTTTTGATTATGCAACACATTATGAATATACATTGCACAAATGTTAGATTTAACTTATAAGTACTCTTCAAAAGTTGAATTTTAAATTTTAGCAAGATTTTTCAGTATTGTTAACCTTGTCAATCAATCAAAATTAAGAGATTCTGTGTAATAGCCCCGAATTTACCCTGGAACCTTTTCCCTGCCCACTGAATTGTTGGTAATTGGTGTAGTCTGATCATATATTATCAAGAAAATAACTCATTATCTTTGTAGAAGGGAGTATAACGTTTATTTAGCAATAACCATGATAACCTTTTAGTGCTTATATTCATTAAAAGATCAACAAATGTTGACCGAATAATTCAGGTGAAGGTCATTCGGAGATCACATCACATTATTACATCGCTGTCTGAATGATGCGGGCATGCATGAACCGATCATGGAGCACAGTATTAACGACTGCTCCATACTGCTTAGCGGTAAAAATGCGCAGTGAAGCATTCTAATCAGGCGTCTCAATATCTCCTTGTATATATTACGGACATATATGCTGATGGGGTCAATGGCGTGTCTGGAACTGCGGTGGCGTACCACAGAAAAAGAAGTAAAAGGAGAATTCTTTCTTTGTTAACTTCACATTAAATTATTAATTTACATCGATAGGGGAACCTGTTCTTGCAACTTAAATTAGCTTCCTGTGTAGAACCAGTACTAATCAACGTGGATTAAGTCCCTTGCTCAAGGATAAATTGCATGACCAAGGCGAGGATTGAACTCTGGATTAAATATGACAGTGTTCAAACAGTTGATGGATGCATATGCAAATAAAAAGTTTTATTTAATGTAATGTGCAATGTGTTCATTATTTTAGCAATTTATTTCAGAAATACAGTATGCCTAAACTACAGTCATAGAGCCATAATTGTCGTAAAGCAGTCCAGTGTGCCGATGTCGACTCAGGACGCAGTTACTGAATGAACCTTCCAGTAAAGTAGATACGGACAGCAGGAGCTGGTGGTATATCCAGAGTTTGGGAGCTGGTGGTATATCCAGAGTTTGTGAGAAGATCGTTAAGCAACTGACGCCTTAGATGGTGAAGTGGCTACACAGTCGGTATCTGCAAGCGATACGGTTAACGGTGGACGGCAAGTTGTGGCTGAAGGAACAGATGTTGCAACACTTACGGAAACAGTCGTTTTATACTTTATTATGGCTTTAAGTCAGTTGGGTTAATAAAAATAAATAAATATAAACTACACGTCCCAGGTATGATTTTTATTTTTTATTTTTACACCACTTCCTGTTGTTGATGTTGTTATCTTTAAATTTTCAACTGTTTACCTCGTTACCTATACAAATTAACATCTTATTTAAGGCAGACACGGCGATTCTTGAATTGTTAAAAAACGGACGTCCCGTTAGTGTTTCTGCATGACTTCCGTTTGGTACTCGTACTATTAATTATAAGAAAAATGTATAAGGCATTTTATTTTTGCATATTACCGCAGTCTGAAATTCACTTGAGAAGTTATTAGGTCTGTGATATTACTAACTGTTGATTATATTGCACCAATTATATATTGAAACATGGCATAAGAATAAGAAAACATTTATACAAGCAACTACGAAGTCCAAATGATACTGGATTAGTAAATTGTGAGGCTTATTTGAATAATAAAACATATATATATATATATTGCCGTGTGTCCCTTTAATCACTGATTTAGTAGAGCTATAAAAATGAGGACACTATACAAGTAAATGAAACTCTGGTGTCATTATGAGGATGATGGTAATGCTAACTTGCTGCTGATAATGCATATATTATTTAAGTACTATTATGAAAACAGTTTATATAATAAGTTGTTTGTCGCCATGTTGTTAATGAAATGTTGAATCAAGCCATTATGTTGGCCAAATGATGTTATCGTCGTCGTTGTGTCCTATACATTTAGCTTCTGTTGCTATTATTTACTCTCCAGTAAATAGGCACACACACACACTTACTTCCATATAAACCACATAAAAAACGGACACGAGATGATCCAGAATCGCTGCATAAACGTGTATGTAGGCCGCTGTTTACTTGAGTATAGCGCAATTGTAATTACGTAAAAAGTATTACGAATTTTCATTAATAATCTTTAACCTACTGACCCAGATTTATCGAATGTTTCAACAGACTTTGATGCATTAGTGTGCGGACACACCTTTTTCATGATTGGTTAATATCGACATTGACCTTTGACACAAAATGCATAGGCGTAATTTCGTTACCGTGGACAGTCGGCATTTTTGAAATAGAGGAACGTATTTGCACTTGGTAAAGGGATATTGTAAAGGCATAAATTTAAACAAATAGTGATAATATATGTTTCATATTCAGTTCAGGAAGATGATGGAATTGCTAGACCCAAGCATAGACGCCTCTCCTCTTCGTCAGTTAAAGATGCTTCTGTCAATGTACCTTCAAGTGAACAGTTAGAAACTTCAGGTTCAAATCAATCACTAGATTCTCCCTCGATTCACGTGCCTTCAAATCAATCGCTGCACGAGCATATCCACCGAAAACAGAAATGTAAGTTCGACAACAAAATAGACTCAGAGCTTGAGGAAGAAGAATCCATGGACCCTGGAAAAGATAACGTTGGTGACCCAAACAGCGCTTTTCTGCGTAAGAACAAATTCATGGAAATGGCCGATATCTTAGCGTTGTTAAAAGAAGAAAATGAGACATTTAGTCCTTTGTCACGTGTGCCGTGTGGTGTGAAAGAAGACGTGTTTTCCGTAGTGGACAATAAACAGAATGAGGAGAGAGATAAAAGCGGCAAAAGGAGGGAGTTTTGGGACGACTACGGCACCTGATAAACGGTACATCTCCAGTTATTATACGGTACTGAACACTAAGCTGGATAATTTAATCAAAAGAGATGGAAAATATTGTATTGAGAAGAGGGATAAAGGTGTGCGCATTTACCAGCCATTGTATCCACAACCAGATGAATGTGATATTCTAGAGCATACAGTAAGCACACATTTTAACTAGATTATAAACGCCGAATCACATGGCCAGGAAATATTCCAGAAGGTATGATGATGTTGGAGTCAGTTGCCATTATGGACTATGTTAGTCAGTTACCGGGTCGAATGATGCACGGCAATGTTAAACACTCTAATAACAATAATGGATATATCCGTACCACACAGATAGCGAAGCAAGAGACAAAAAACATTATAAAACGTGACTCAGCCAAAACTGTCTATGATCAGCTCAACAAAGGAGAAGAGATTCATGATATTCCGAGAAATTTAAAATTTGTTCAAAATGTTAAGTACAATGAAAAAGGAAAAGAACGACAACCCGCACAATATACATTTAACCGGAATCTTGCCGATCATATTTTAAACATAGAAGGTCAAGTGTATTCAAATCATCCTTTTGTAAGAGTTGTGCGACACGCAGATACCGGCCCATCGGTCATACTATACGCGGACGAACAGATTCATGACATCAGACGCTTTTGTTGAAAGAAGGAACCCCGTTAGGTGTCGACAAAACGTTTAACCTCGGTGAAATGTATCTTACATCTACTGCATTCAAAAACAATGCTGTTATCAGAACTGACATCGGCGAGGCACCAATACTCATAGGACTTTCGTTTCTTCATGGCAAATCCGACTTCCAGATATATAACTCCTTCTTTTCAGAAATAGCCAGTAAGTTCAACGAGGAAGAAATATAAAATCTTGTTCTTGGTTCAGATGATGAAACGGCGATACGTAAACGTTTAAAAAGATCATTTCCTGGTGCTACTCAAGTTGTGTGTTCATTACATTTAAAAAAGAACGTGAACAATTATTTAGAAAATAAAGTTGGATTTCCTTCAAAACACAGAAAATGTATAATAGACACTCTTTTCGGCGAAAACGGGATATCACAAGCGGACATTTCAATAATTTTAGAAGAACGAATAAAAGATGCAAAACAAGTTATTAGGGAAAAAGCAGAACATTTTCAGACTTATTTCGAAAACAGAATGGTGCCATTACTTAAAGAACATGTTGACTATCCTTCAAGAGTATAACTAGTCACCTCAGAATGGACAAACAACAACGCAGAATCCGCTAACCACCTCCTGAAAATAGGAACTAACTGGAAGCAAAAAGACCTACAGGACCTTAAAGACATACTTTATTCGATTGTCAGCTCACAATATAAAGACGCAGACAGAGCATTGATTGGAAGGGGCAATTACAAATTAAGGCCGGAATACATGCATCATCGTATATCTGTTGATGATGTGCGGTGTCAATAAAATGAAACTGATCTTAAGAAGTTGTTTACAAAATTTCTGCGCGACCAGGGAAAGTGTCACCTTTTCAAAGTTACACCATCCAACGGGAAAATTACAATTCCTAAAACACCATCTGGAGGGAAGAAACTTCATAAAGAAAAAGGGATGAGAGCTGAGCGTAGCCAAACAACGACAATAAAATAAATGGAATGACTGAAACTTCAACTAAGGGAGGTGGGTGCATGAGCTTTCGTCCCTCGGGTTTTTTGGTCGTACCCTAGATTGGTTTTCTCTTTAGCTGCAACTACTATGGTTGTTCAGTACGATTCTGGATTCATCCTGAGATGTTTATCATTTTGTATGTGTTTCTTTAGTTAGTTTCTCAGGATGTGGACTTTATTGTTAGAGAATACCTTTTGATAGGATGTAGTTTTGTTTACACTGTATTGTCTATTTGGGCGGTGAAGACAGGATAATAGCGAGGATTGTGCGCATATAAAATCGATTCAAGCTAACCAGTAGGCCTTATTGCCTACTGACCGTTCCAAGTCGGTAACCCTGTCTTCACCACCCTTTCTGTTGCTTTTTGTCTCTTATATTGTATTTTCAAGTCCTTGTTTGCAGTACAGTGTGGACCTACGATTCCATTGCACTCGGACGCTGTGGTTTCTATAGGAACCTATATCTCATTTTTGATCAGGTGTAGCATGTTTAATGTGTTGAATTGATATAAATCAACTGTTCAGGAAAATTAAACAAATATAAAAAATACCTTTTAAAAATTACATGCAAAAGAATAAAAACATAGAATAAAAAAAGGAAAGAAAAAAAAACAAAAAAAAAACGGGCCATGATGAGAGCGCCTCCTCGTGATGTGGCCTGGATACATCTGGAAATATCTATGTTGATTCAATGTGAATATTACTTTCATACTGTACTGTCTGAAATAATAGATCTGTTGATCAACATAGACATATCAAGATGCAACTGAACGCTCTCGTTTACTATTATGTTTTTGGAGATATCTTTTAGTTATGATGGTAAAACTCAATCCGAAACAATATTTCAATATTTTTAAAGCAATATCTTGCTAGTATATTGAATTTAAATGCATCTTAGTACATTATTTTCTCCGTTACTATCTCCAGTAGTTACTGTCTGGCATTTCCCCTCTCCATTACTGTATTTCTCGTCTTCATTACTGTATTTCCCGTCAATATTTTATGTCTGAAGATAAAAAATCACTTCAAATCAATTGTTGCATATTTTTGCAGCATCATCTTCTGCTAATATATCGAATTAAAATGTGTATTTGTACAACATTTGCTAAATTACAGTATTCATTACTGTAATTTTCGTCTCCATTACTGTATTTCCCGTCCATTACTGTACATTAGTGTACATTACTGTACATTTTGGTCCATTACTGTGTTTAGGGAATTGAATAGTTGGCAATTGATATGAAGCAGTAGGCAGTTGATATGAAGTAGGAGGCAGTTGATATAAAGTAGTTGGCAATTGATATGAAGTAGTTGGCACTTGATATGATGTAGTTGCCAGTTGATATGAGTTGGCAGTTGATATGAAGTAGTTGGCGGTTAATATGATGTAGTTGGGAGTTTATATGAAGTAGTTGGCGGTTAATATGATGTAGTTGGGAGTTTATATGAAGTATTGGCAGTTGATATGACGTACTTGGGAGTTTATATGAAGTATGTGGCAGTTGATATGAAGTAGCTGGCAGTTGATATGAGTTGACGGTTGATATGAAGTAGTTGGGAGTTGATATGAAGTAGTTGGGAATTGGTATGAAGTAGTTGGGAGTTTATATGAAGTAGTTGGCAGTTTATATGAAGTAGTTGGGAGTTTATATGAAATATTGGCAGTTGATACGAAGCAGTTGGCAGTTGATAAGTTGGCAGTCGGTATGAATTCGTTTTGAGTTGAAATGAAGTAATTGGTAGTTGATGTGAAGTAAAGTAGTTTGCAGTTGATATGAAGTAATTGGGAGTTGGCATAAGTAGTTGGCAGTTGATATGAAGTAGGTGGCAGTTGTTATGAAGTAATTTGGAGTTTATATGAAGTAGTTGGGAGTTGATATGAAGTAGTTGGCAGTTGATACGAAGTATTTGGCAGTTATTGGAGAGCACTGTAATAACAACACATACACTATTTTTCAAACTGTAATAGATTTGGCAAATATTGGACGTTGCATGGATTGATAAACAAGCTCCAATCATTGGACTTAACAACTGGGCTGCCGGTAAGCACAAAATACCATTATGGCAAGCCCTTACAGTAGAAAGCATTAAGCAATAAAGCAAATTGAATATTACAATATTAAGGACATAAATACATGTGCACCAAATTAAATGTTCATTATGAAAGCAACTTTTCTGATAAGCATTTAAGCAAGTGTTGAAAGCACGGTTGATATTCAAGCATAATTACAAGTGCACCGAATTAAATCAATTCAAATGATTTTTAGCAATTCGTACGGACAGCAAATTTGTATATAATTTATGCTTAGTTTACAATTCAGTATACAGGAGCTGAATAAAGTTAAACTGAAACTTATATGTCCTTCCTTTCAAAACTTCGATGCCCGCCGATAATTAAACACTACAACAATTAAACACATCAACTAGTTGTGATCCAAATGTTCCATCAAGTATGTAGGTGCACCATGCCACACCAGTAATTGTTGACTAGGTAAGTGGATCCAGGTGAAGACATCAACTGAAAATAAATAACTCAGAAAAAGCAACATGATCTTGCAACATAAAATACTATATTTTGAATAGAAGTATTGACACATTTAAAATGTCTTAAATGAACTTGTTGGACTTATACAACTGGAAGACACTATTATCGATTTAAATCAAATGATCCTGTTGGCTGGGAGGGAGGGAATTTAATTTTTGAAATGTAAGCCCAAAGCACATCTTACCTATTTGTGAAAATTGAAAATGCCGGTGTACATGTACGAACAAATGCACCGTGAAAATTACTCAATAAGTGGAAAACCCAGTAACGTGTCCCCCAATAACTATGACTATAAAAGAGATTGTTTATAGTCAGTATTATTGGAGAGCACTGTAATAACAACACATTAAATATTTTTTAAACTTTAATAGATTTGGCAAATACTGGGCGTGGCATGGATTGATAAACAATCCCCAATCATGGGGCTTAACAATTGGGCTGCCGGTAAGCACACAAAACCATTATGGCAAGCCCTTAGAGTAGAAAGCATAAGCAATAGAGGCAAATTGAATATTACAATATTAAGGACATAAATACATGTGCACCAAATTAAATGTTCATTATGAAAGCAACTTTTCTACTAAGCATTTTACCAAGTGTTGAAAGCACGGTTGATATTCAAGCATAATTACAAGTGCACCGAGTTCAATCAATTCAAATGTTTTTTAGCAATTCGTACGGACAGCAAATTTGTATATAATTTATGTTTATATTACAATTCAGTCTCTGGGTATACAGGAGCTGAATAAAGTTAAACTGAAACTTATATGTCCTTCCTTTCACACATTCGCTGCCCGCCATATGTATGGGCGCCCGGACACTCCCATCAGAGGAAATATTTTTTGGCAGCAGCGAAGAGTGCGTATCAAAAGCAAAATATCCGAATGCCACGCCCAAAGCAGAAACGGTGCCAAAAATATATATTTCCTTATCACTGCCCACTTTTAATGAAACATTCAAATCCAGCCGGAAACTGGTTAAGAAACAAGTTGTTCCCCACATTTGATAAATGAACACCATCCTGTTCAAGACAGGTAACATCAGCCTGAATGTCTGGGTGTAGCAGATAATGGCCCCCAATATCTATTATCGCCTTAGCAACATAACTGTTTAGCCGCTTTCTGGCCCTTTCCATTGCAAAAGGGTGGTTAGGCTTACGCCATGAAAGCCTAGGAAGTATTTGAGACCAAATAACGACCACATTATGTAAATTGACCCTAAAAACTCGGTCAGAAACTTCACATGCTTTCTAAGAACCTTTAATGGGTATTTCCCTATATCAGTTACCCAGGATCACATGAGTTCATGCATCAGACATTGACAAAATAAATAAATGTCAGAAAAATATCCAGTATGTAAAGATTGGAGGAAAACTGTAACCTTCAATGTGTGGCGCCAAACACAAATTGACTGTTAAAAGTTTCGAAGCTGTCATAAATTAGCATCAGGAATATAAATAATATGAAGTGTAACATGCACATGTTACTCAGTTTCAGACCTTGAACATTGAATGATTTCTGATTAAGCATGTATCCTTTCCTCCTGTTTCGTGTGCCACTGTGATTTCATTTCAGTCAGCAAACAACTGATATACGTTTGTTTGTGTATAATATGCACATTTTCCCAATTGTATTAACTTTTGCCTCCTTGATAATCAAGTTTATGTCTATTGTGAACAGGTCTGTAACTGCATTTTTACCTTTAACCTACGATCGGTTTTAGACTTTTGTATCAATCATCAACATCAGAGGCCTAAGTAATTGATGAACAGTTAGTCAGTCAATCGGTACATGCCTGTTTACAAGCTATATATAGTTACTCTCAATTATTGTCGTTGCTCCACTGTTTTATCAGCCACACTAGAAATACCAAATATTTGCACAACGATCTATAACTATCTTAAAGCTAATCCATCCAAACAATCCGACAACAATAGGCGAAGAACATATATCCTTTTCAAGTAAATTAAGGGTTTGACATTAACAGTTGTCCCCTGGTCATAGATTCTACTGGGGACAAGTTAATTGTCCCAGGTGACCTGTCGTACGGACAACTAAATCTTTTAACAAGAAATGAAATTTACTTCTTTAAAACTTGTTGCTGAAAAAATGTCAAAACATTGGCGAGCACATTGTAAATGACAATAACAAACCATCATTGGTGGTATGCAAATGAGGGAATTTAATGTCACTGTCATGATTGATCTTGTTTTTTGTATCGCTTTCACATGAAGTGCGGGGACAAGTAAATTTGACTGGGGACAAGTAAATTGTGTAAGTTACTTGTCCTATGGACTAGTTGCTGAAAAAAGTTAATTTCAAACCCTGAAATTAGCCCACATTTAAAAGGTTAGCCACAAAACTATGTAAACTGCTTTTAACTAATACATAAAGGTGATGTCATCGTGATTTGATGCTGACTATTGGAATGACATTTACCTCATTTATCACCTTCTTGTATGACAACCTAAGATGAGGTTGTTGAATTGGATGAAGTATTATTAAAATACCATTTGCATCCAGCCCAGGTTCTATTGTGCATATACCTTTTGGACGCCCTGTTGTGTATATGACTATGACTATTGACTATCAACCCCAGAGCTACACACACACATTGCAGTGTGGAACCCAGCAGAGAAGTTTATTTTGAATAGAACTAAACTTCAATGAAACTACCTGGTGCAGGATAAATAAAACATCATCCCGTTGCAGGATAAATAAAACCTCATCGATAAAAAGGAATAGCCCTAAACTAAACCAATGATCAAATAGAATAGCCTTAAAATAAGGCATTATGAAAGTAGGTAACTTCTTTCCAGGTCTTTAATATCTAAACCACTGATAAGGCACTGTCGATGTATTAAATATGAATGTATTAAACAACTGTAGGGATATATTCCCAAACTCCACACGAAAAAGGTTTCGAAATGCGCCATGTTTTGAAAAGCTGATGGGTGGCGTAGGCTTATTTTGTATAACAGGTAAAAAGTGGAACTTTACATACAATACCAACACTGGAGGACTCTATGACCTGTTCCACACATTGGATCCGATACAGATATAGGAACTTTTGACCGGTCTTAAGTCAACTTGATAGTTACACAAACTGAAATATAAGGCATAATGTTCGAGAAAATGAAACAAAATCGACCTTGAAAGAAGTGATAGAGATCCAATTATAATTAAGCAGCAACAGCAACAGCATCCGTATATAAACAACTGTAATGAAAACATCATTGTACGCAAACTGAATAAATGTAAAGCTGATCGCTAGACGAAAATCATTGGATGTTTTATAAACAGTCAATTTAGAAGAAAGGCAAGAAAAATGGATGCATAAATTGATTTTAAACTGTTAAACAATATTAATTAAAATTAAAATAATGCCATATCCAACACAATGCTTCCGCCCTATCCTAGACGTACGCCCAGACAGTATGACGTCACCTACCGCTCTCGGTCATGAATATGCATAGCCTCCATTGTCAGACCAACAACTTTTATTAGCAGCAACAGTCAACAGCAGCAAGTTAAAATGAGCTGAGATCAACAAACTGTCGAGATATACTTATCCGCAGTAAGAAAACATATTGCCTAAACACTCCAATCACATGGCATCATAAAACACGATTCACCAACAGCCTTGGAGTTAAATAATAGCAGCAGAAGCTGAAAACATAGTGCACAACAACGATGATGATAACAACATGCTTACATTATGGCTTGATCAACATTTCTCCATCAACTAGATGGTGTCCAAAATTTATTCTTATATGAATGGTTTTTATAATAGTTCTTAAATAATATTTGCAGTAGATATGAATATCATCCGCATAATGACAACATAATTATATTTAGCTCTGCCTTGAGTCGAATAATCATATTTTTCTCATGTGACTCACTGTTATTTACAGTTTTAATTGCCTCTCGAATGACTCAATAATTATTATTATTATCGTTTTCATTGTTTTTGCAAATTGATTCACTGAGTTGAAAATGTAGTCTCACCACTGTCATTACAAACAGGATATTGTTTACTTTGATACCATTTTAAATTTCCTAGTGTGAACTGTTTGCAGTAGCAATATGTTACTGTAACAAAAATGAAAAGTTGTGAACAATCTACAGCCATACATCACCCACCAACATCTACAATGAACTTGCAATTTGCATTTGCAGACTCCTGGTCCTGGTGGAAAATATGATAATATGATAATGTTTGTTGATTTTTTCATTATCTACGACAACAACATTATAAAGTGTATAAAAACGAGTCCTGTTTCTGGAGGCAGTGCAACATCTGTTCCTCTAGCTGACTAATGTCTGTGTGTACGGCCTCTTCTTCAACCAATCGAGCCACTCAACGATCTGTGACGTCACTGACTAGCTGAACGACCTTCACACCCTTTGGATCTGCTGGTAGGCAACCGTTGACTTTTCCATGTGGGATAATCAAACACGTTAACCGGCAGAGAAGTAACCCTCGAACTGGCTCACTTTCCAAGACGCATCATCCAGTGTGATTATGAAAACAAAATCGACGTATAAACCGAGCACAAATGGAGTACAAATGAAAATAAAATCCTAAATAATAATACCAACTTATTGTAATAACTAATTGTGCAGTCTTCATGTAGATCTAGTCTATTTTTATTTTTTTTTATTTTTTTTATTTATTTTTATTTTTATTTTTATTTTTTATTTTATTTTTTACATTATTATCATTATTATTATTATTATTATTATTATTATTATATTTATTTATTTATTTATTTATTATTACCCCACTATTATTATTATTATTTCTATTTAAATTTATTTTTTTATTTGTCAATTGATCACGACACCCCAAACTCCCTCAGTCGAAACGCACCCAGACACAATAGGCTTGCAATACACACAATGCCCTAACATTTTCAGTTAAAATGTAGCCTACCTAGACGCAACACACGTAAATACCCCATCCACATTGTTCTAATTTAGCATATATGTAATCAGCTGTTGACACAGTTACCGCGAACATGAGTACAGCATATCCCCGACCTGCTGCATAAACCAGTAAACAGTTATTATCCATTCTAAATTAAAGGGACATTCCATTTTGGAATCGGTGAAGCAGGTGGACAAGTTACGCCCAAACCCGCATCAAACCCCGCTAAACGAACGCTTTAAACACAAACAAAGGCAAGAAACGAAGTTACCAATGTTTAGAAACCATTTCAATTTGACCTCGACAGCCATAAACCACGCAATATGAGAGTAATAGTAATCAATGTCTACCTAAAGTCCCTGAAAACTTAACCGCGTGAGAAACGATAATGTCACCACACACGGCGGGAAGAACGAATGTTTTTATTTATTAATATCCACGACCTATATGAATTATCAGAATAGAAACATAGAAAGAGACGTAATAAAGCCAATGTTAATAAAATTGAAAGAAAAAAAATCTCCGATTAGAACCAAATATGGCGCAAACATGGTGAAATGGAAAACATTGTTTGCATCCAGGAACAACGTAAACATCTGTATGACTAAATAGAAACGAATACATCCTAATAGAAGACAAAATCATGAGCACCGGAAATATTACAAAATCATAGATCATGCGAGTCTGATTTTAATAAATTTAAGTTTTTAAATGTAAGCTCAAAGCACATCTTACCTATTTGTGAAAAATTGAAAATGCCGGTGTACATGTACGAACAAATGCACCGTGAAAATTACTCAATAAGTGGAAAACCCAGTAACGTGTTCCCCCAATAACTGTGGCTATAAAAGAGATTTTTTTAGTCAGTATTAATACGAAGTAGTTGGGAGTTGTCATGAAGTAATTGGTAGTTGATGTGAAGTAGTTTCAGTTGATACGAAGTAGTTTGGAGTTGGCATGAAGTAGCTGGCAGTTGATATAAAGTAGATTGGAGTTGGCATGAAGTAGTTGGCAGTTGATATGAAGTAGATGGCAGCTGATTTGAAGTAGATGGGAGTTTATATGAAGCAGGTGGCATTTTATATGAATAGTCGGCCGTTGATATGAAGTAATTGGAAGTGATATTAAGTAGGTGGCACTTAATATGAAGTAGTTGGCAGTTGATATGATGAAGTTGGCAGTAGATATGAAGTTGTTGACAGTTGATGCCAAATAGTTTGGAGTTGGCATGAAGTAGTTAGCAGTTGATATGAAGTACATATGTAGTTGGCATCAACAGCCAGCGTTAGTACTGCCCACATGGCACTTCAACATCAAGCGTTAGTACACTCCTTAAGGGCAATATCAAGAGCCAGAGTTAGAACTGTCCTCAGGAGAACTATCAACATCTAGCGCTGGACAATATCAACAGGTAACGTAAGCACTGTCCTCAGAGGCAATATCTACAGCTAGGGTTAGTAATGTCCTCAGCTGCAATTATCGACAGCTAGCGTTAGTTCTATCCTCAGGGGAACTATCAACAGCTAACGTCAGTACATTCCTTATGGGTAATATATACAGCTAGAGTTGGTGCAGTATCAACAGCTAGCGTTAGAACTGTCCTCCTGAACAACATCAACAGCTAACGTTAGCATTGTCCCCAGGGACAATATCAACAGTCAGCGTTACTACGGCCCTAAGAGACAATATCAACAGCTAGGGTTAGTACTGTCCTCAGGGACAATATCAACAGCTAGGGTTAGTACTGTCCTCAGGGACAATATCAACATCTAGCGTTAGTACTGTCCTCAGGGACAATATCAACATCTAGCGTTAGTACTGTCCTCAGGGGCAAAATCAGCAGTCAGCATTAGTACTCTCCTAAGGGGCAATATCAACAGCTAGCGTTAGTACTGTCCTCAGGGGCAATATCAACAGCTAGCGTTAGTACTGTCCTCAGGGACAATATCAACATCTAGCGTTAGTACTGTCCTCAGGGGCAAAATCAGCAGTCAGCATTAGTACTCTCCTAAGGGGCAATATCAACAGCTAGCGTTAGTACTGTCCTCAGGGGCAATATCAACAGCTAGCGTTAGTACTGTCCTCAGGGGTAATATCAACAGCTAGCGTTAGTACTGTCCTCAGGGGCAATATCTGAAGTCAGCATTAGTACTGTCCTAAGGGGCAATATCAACAGCCAGTGCGTTAGTACTGCCCTCAGGGGCAATATGAACATCTAGCGTTAGTACTGTCCTCAGGGGCACTATCTGCAGCAAGCGTAAGTACTGTCTTAAGGGTCAATATCAACAGCTAGCGTTCTTACTGTCCGATGTGGCAGTATCAACAGCTAGCGTTAGTACTGCTCTGGGGCAAACTCAGCAGCCATCGTAAGTACTGTCCTCTGGGACAATATCAACAGCCAACGTTAGAACTGTCCTCAGGGCTATATCAGCAGCCACCGTTAGCATTTTCCTACGGGGCAATATCAACACCCAGCGTTAGTACTGTCCACAGGGGCGATATCAACAGCCAGTGTTAGTTCTGTCCCAAGGGCTAGTATCAACAGCTAGCGTTAGTAATTTCCTTAATTATATAGTTTGTTGACTTGCTATGAAGTTTGTGAAGCACTCATCTTTCTATTAGATAATATTTTCGTCAGGTATGGAACCACCGTTTATAGACAAATTGTTGGTATCCCTATGGGTACGAACTGTGCACCACTTGTCGCAGAGTTGTTTTTATATTGCTATGCAAGAGATTTCATGTTGAGTCTTTTACCTGATACCCAGGCAGATGTTATTGAAGCCTTTAATGACACCTCTCGGTATTTGGATAACATATTGAACATTGACAACCCTTTCTTTCCAACTATGTTAATAATATTTATCCTAAAGAACTTCAGCTTAACAAAGCTAATATATCTGATAATAACGCCTGATCTTTTTTCCAAATATAAAAGTAATTTAAGGGCACTCTTCTGCGACAAGGACTCTCACAACCTGACTTTTATGGTGATGTGATTTATAAACTTCGTAAGATTCTTGGTCATGATCACTTTCATACTATCTTTGTTAAACTTGTTAAAAAGTTTATCAAAAGAGGTTATGACCCTATCTTTTCGCAACGTACTGCAAGCTTGGTGCTGGACCATTTTACAGTTCGTCACTATGCTTTCCTCTTTAATTGTACGATGACCGGACAGGCTGTGGACCCTATGATGGCGCCTACCTAAAAAAAAAGAGTATGATAATGGACCTTTGGAACGGCCGAGCACGACACATACGAAATATTGCAGTCTCGGTTTGATTGAGACTGTTCATGAGTGGTAGTGAAATATGCTAGCAACCGCTCACGCCCTCTAGCCCCGGGTTGAGCAGAACTCAATATTCATGAAATCGACAGCACACAATTTTATCCATCCCGAAGATGGCATGCATATGGCGGTGGACATGGAGTTATCCTTCTTTAATGTATTCCCCATGTCGTACGGCGTATGGTCCCAGTATCTAATAAAATGAAATGCCCCGAAGAGCGAAATAAACATAATGGAATTTAGTTGGGAGCAGCGGTTATGAAGCCTGCGTATAAAAAGCAGACAACATATCCTATGAGTGGTTAAACAATGCCCATAGCCTTTTATCGGCCGGAGTAGTGGAACAACCGAATCAAAAATTAAGTAAGGAAAACAAAAGAAATTGAAAATATACCACCGATAACTAATTATAAGTATCGGGCTCAGCGATCTCCAACGATCGAATGAATAACAGTACTGATTGCAAGCGCGGCCCATTTGGACGGTGGCGTTTGATGTTTGTCTATGATCTTTCGTATCGTGCCCTTAATGGTTTATTCTCTTGTTGCTCTGGCTTCTGCCAAGTCAGGAGTACCTTCATTGTGGCTTTCAAGGCTACTCTTTTTTTGTATTATATTTACACGAGCATATTTGTGTTTTACTTATATTGCCTATTGATGCTGCCTTGTTGGTTAGAGATTAGATCATGGCCGGGATTTCTTTATTTACACTGTCCTGTTTTAATGGGATGACAGTAGGGTAAGTGTGAGGTTTGGTGCACCCTATAACCGATTTAAACCCCCAGTGGCCTTCTTTGCCAATGACCGTTCCAAGGCGGTAGCTCCATTGCCAACCCTTTTGTGTTTGTGATGTCGTTTGCATTTATTATTACTTTTCCTTCTTGTTTGTCTGATTACGTGTTTGTTTCTGTGTTTTGTGGTTGACTGTCCTCTTTGAATGCTACTTTCCCTGTCCGATCGTTTTATATTTCTTTAGGAAGGGGCGTCTCCCACTAATGATTGCACGTGAACGCCATACTCTACGCAAACTCAGCTGGGGTTGGCTTCGGTAAGTAATGCAGGATAAGCCCGCCAAACTTAGCTAGGATGGCTTCCGTAGGTCATATATCATATGCTCGACAAACCATTAGCTAGAGCTGACTTCAGTAGGTAATAAAGAACAGGATTACACAAACCTCAGCTAGGGTGGCTTCCGAAAGTCAAACAGGATATGCATGACACAAACTCGAATGGATGGCTTCCGGAAATCATTTAGGACATGCTTGACCAAAACTCAACTATGCAGGCTTCCGTAGGTCATATTATACCGAATATAATGCTCGACGCAACTTAGTTAGATACGTTTTCTGACATCTGTTTCAGTCAGAATGTAGTTTATAACGGCTTTGTTTCAGACCAGCAGTCGAAGTGTGGTTTATAATGACCTTTGTTTCAGACCAACAGTCACGGTGTAGTTTATAATGACTTCTGTTTAAAACCAGCAGTCTCAGTGTAAATTATAACTACCTCTGTTTCAGATCAGCAGTCATAATGTAATTTATAACGACCATTGTTTCAGACCAGCAGTCACAGTGTAGTTTATACCAATGAGTTAGTTTCTCCAGAAGCCAGTTCACCGTAACCCATTGTTGTCCATGCATACCGATTGAAGGTAAAGAATATTATATACAGCCAGTTCACTGTCCCCATTTTTGTCCATGGATACCGGTGGAAGGTAAATATATTATATACAGCCAGTTCACTGTTCCCCATTTTTGTCCATGGATAACGATGGAAGGTAAGTATATTATATACAGTCAGTTCACTGTTCCCCATTGTTGTCCATGCATACCGTTGAAAGGTAAGTATATTATATACAGCCAGTTCACTGTTTCCCATTGTTGTCCATGGATACCGATTGAAGGTAAGTATATATTTTTTTATATATAGATATTAAAATCTCATATTAGTACGGCAATTAATACAATATGATTATTAGTGTAGTAACGTTATCTGGAAATTTAAATATTAATAAAATTATTGCATATGGTGGCTGACGTCTGCCAGTTTCGATAGTGGCGTAATTTCGAACAGAATAACGAAACTTATATTTGGTTGATTGAATGCTTTACCCCACAATGACTGTCGATTTTAATGGTGGAGGGAGACAACAAACTTGTTCCATGGTAGAAACAGTATTGTATACCCACCGCCTTCGTCGGAATCGACGTAGATGTGGGGGCGAATAAATAAAATAAGAAAGAATAAGAACGAAACATGTAATGATTTGTCTTTTTTAAGGGTGAATGTTATGTTATTTCGGTTTTGCGATTCCGAAACTACGCAACTTTACGTTTAGTTTTTTCGATGATGGAAAACGTCGTCGTTCGTCTCACCTCCCTCTGAGCACACCGTACAACGCGTATCTTTGATGACAGAGGGATATCTGGATATCCGAGCCGATAAAAACGGCGGACATTAATACAGCTTTGATATTTCCTTCAAGTCAAACAGAAGTGAGATAAAAATGTATAAGGTGTACTTGTGTATAGATATTTAAACATTGTACAGTGATTATCCCGACCAATTCATTCCGTGGACCAATAAGGAAGATATTCGAACTTAAAAGTCGACAAATTACAAACAATTACGCAAAATGTTTGCATTTGATGCAATTACAATTAATACGTATTTAATTCAATCACTGTAGCGCTCTTTAGGGAAATGGCTATCACTAAGCGACATGTATGTGACATTTGGAGTGTGTAAGTGCTCTTTTAGAGAAGTTATCCGCTTCAAAAGTGGTAGTGGTAGGAGAAAACATGATGCCTTAGCAAACAGATCAGATTTTACTAAGAGATCACGATTGACAGAGCAATGACATTGCATGTTGCCCAAGGTGACATATTGTTTCTTTTGGAAAATAGCTATATCTTCCATTTTTATCGAATTTGAAGTATATTGTTTTAAATAAAATGATTTGTGAGAAAATCAAACAGTACCATGTTATGATGGTACCACACATTAAACGAATGTGTTTAATACGTGTCTTAGGGGCAACTAAATGGGTTGTGAACAGGTTCTAGGCTTATTCTGCATATTTTAACTCAATGCGAATAAAAAATGAATGAACCTAGAATGTTCTTTTCGTTTTGGCCATTTTGGCGACGAATGACTTTTACACGTATTGCTGCGCATTAAAACTGCAGTTCAGATCTGTATGTATACGCGTCTTAATAATGTGTTAATTTAGCAAAAGTATGCAACGTTAATTACAGTTATTGAGAATGGAATTAATTGTAAAGCCTCAAATCATATATGATATTAACGTTATGCATTCCTTACCATAATTAGCTCTACTTGCTGGTGTATATTTCAGGTAGAGGTCATATGTGATGTTGCGCGAACCGACACGGTGGTAAACAACTACCATCCCAACCAAACAATCTTTCACGAGACACCTCAAGTGACTGGTTCCACGCATTACGGGAGTGACGTCATTTTTTACACGGACGCAACGTTCAAGGGAATCCCGTTAATCTTAAAACTGGTATGTAAGTGTATTTATGGAATAGACAGAGTATGATCTCATCGAGTTTATTGATTTAGACATCGAGATGGGCGTAATTAGAGTACAGAAACTATTCTGACAGGTGTTATTTTCATTTAAACGATTTACACCTGTGCACATGCAAAAGGAATTTCTGTGACCAGGCTACAACAGACGATTATAGTCATTGTGTTAATTGTGATGTTTAATGTTGTACTAATAAGACAAGGGGGATGTCAATGTGCTGTCCTTCCTATAAATGCTCGTGTAAACTGAACTACATTAAACACAAACACAGATGGCGGAGTGATATTTGCCGAGACCGTACGGTTGTGTGAGCCGTATGCTAAGCATATATGTCAGTAGTGTAGAGAAGCGAAATGTATCGACATCCTACTGTTAAATATGGAGCCATACATGCGTTCACGATTATGCATGGAATTACGTCCATACTGACGCAATGTCATCGCGTGCTCAACTCCGCCCACTTCCTCGCTGGCTGAATGTAAACACGAGTGTGAAAACAAATTTCACTTTGAATCCGGCGGAGATGTGTTTTAGAATTGCCCGAGAGATATACATTGAATATGCTATTTTGAAAGTAGTAAGTTCCATCACTGCTGGGGAAGCCCGAAGTTATTTTCACAATCCACAGAATCTATATAATAGCGAAAAGGTGAATTGTACTCAGTGTTATGTTATTATATCGATTTTTATCACGTGAGACTTGTAGGCGAGTGGGATATGTCAACAAGTTTCAATTCATTGAGTACTTCCATTTTATTTGACGGCGTCATCGGTGGTTCATATGTCTGACGCGTCGAACATCCATTGACGCAATCGATATAATTACATGCTCAATCGGGAACGACTGTATAACCCTGGTACATGAATAAAGAGAATCGCTGGGCATCGAAATCCTACTGGAAACCAGTTTAATGTGGAGGACTTAACACTGATAAATTATATAATTATATGTTATGTTTCTTTGAAAGAAAACGGCATGTCTGAGCAGAAACCAGTCACACAATATATGGGCTATATTTGCGATTGTTGCATACATCATGAGTATCTTGTTCGTGTGTGTACTACGTCATGGTAATACTGATTATCGTTACCTTTATTATAGCACGAATACTATCTATGTTTAAAACAGATTAATGGATGATCATCAACATCATCAGCAGACATATCGTACTGTACCCGGGAATAATATATTGCGAACACGTGCTGTTGGTACCAGCGCCATTGAGCGTTAAGATTTTGAGCAGGGAGCCGGCATTTTCCGGAAACGCTTGTAATGATAACACTATTGCATTGTAATACGATGACACTCTTTTATTGTAATACTATGAAACTATTGTATTGTAAATCGATGAAAATAGTGTATTGTAATACGATGACACTATTGTATTGTAATACGATACAAATATTGTATTGTATTACGATGACAATCTTGCATTGTAATACGCTGTCACTCTTGTATTGTAATACGATGGCACTCTTGTATTGTTTTAAAATTGTATTTTAATACGCTGTCACTCTTTTATTGTAAAACGATGACACTCTTATATTGTAATGCGATAAAACTATTGTATTGTATTACGTTGACATTCTTGTGTTGTAATACGACGTCACTCGTGTACTGTAATATGCTGTCATACTTGTAATGTAATACGATGAAACATTTTTATTGTAATATGATGACGCTGTTGTATTGTAATACAATGAAACTATTATATTGTAATAGGATGACACTCTTGTATTGTAATACAACGGCATTATTGTATTGTAATACGATGACACTCTTGTACTGCCTTCCGATGAAACCCTTGTATTGTAATATGATGAAACCCTTGTATTGTAATACGATGCCACTATTTTATTGTAATATGATGACACTGGTTTATTGTAATACGATAACAATATTGTATTGTAATACGTCGAAACTCTTGTATTGTAATACGATGACACTGTTGTAGTGCAATGCGATGAAACTCTTGTATTATGCTACCTCGAAACTCTTGTATTGTAATACGATGACACTGGTTTATTGTAATATGATGACACTGGTTTATTGTAATACGATAACAATATTGTATTGTAATACGTCGAAACTCTTGTATTGTAATACGATGACACTGTTGTAGTGTAATGCGATGAAACTCTTGTATTATGCTACCTCGAAACTCTTGTATTGTAATACGATGACACTGTTGTATTGTAATACGATGACACTGTTGTATTGTAATACGATGACACTGTTGTATTGTATTACGATGACTCTCTTGTTTTTATTTTCAGGCGATGATGTGTTTTTGAAGGTTCGAATGAATTCTGATGATGTTTACTTGAAGATGAGACTTAGCACGTGCTACACTAAACCTGATCCAAACGATGACCCCTTATACAAAATGGGCAATTATGTATATACACTAATGATACTGTCAACGTAGGCTCACAATGTATTATTGTATAACAGCTCATCTAAGTTCTGCTGAAAACAATCAACCCAAAGAAAGGGACGTAATGCAGAACACTTCAGAGAAAGGAAGGTACGACCGATCTCTCCCAGCGGAGTGCGTGTTCCAGTGGTAGAGTGTCGGGCTCCAGATCGAGAGGTCGGGGTTCGGTCCTCGCCGTGGCCACGTTATTTTTCATTGAGCAAGATAATTAATCCATATTCCTTAGTAGTGGTTCGTCCCAGGAAGCCATCGAGAGTAATTAATATCAGCTGCAAGAAACAAACCGTTCTTCAAATATCACACGTTAATACAAACCACTAGACCACACGTTAATATAAACCGTCCTTCCACTAGACCACGCATTAATACAAACCGCTAGACCACACGTTTATATTAACCGTCCTTCCACTAGACCACCGTTCATACAAACCGTCCTTCCACTAGACCACGCATTAATACAAACCGCTAGACCACGCGTTTATATAAACCGTCCTTCCACTAGACCACGCATTAATACAAACCGCTAGACCACGCGTTTATATAAACCGTCCTTCCACTAGACCACACGTTCATACAAACCGTCCTTCCACTAGACCACGCATTAATACAAACCGCTAGACCACGTGTTAATATAAACCGTCTTTCCACTAGACCACATGTTAATACCAACCGTCCGTTCACTAGATCACGCGTTAATGCAAACCGTTAGACCACGTATTAATACCAACCGTCCTTCCACTAGACCACACGTTAATAGAAACCGCTAGACCACGTTAAACAAACCGCTAGACCACATGTTAATACAAATCATTCTTCCACTAGAACACACGTTAATACAAACCGCTAGACCACTTGTCAATACAAACCGTTCCTCCACTAGATCACACGTTAATACAAACCGCTAGACGATGTGTTAATACAAACCATCCTTCCTCTAGTCCATATGTTATTACAAACCGTCCTTCACTAGACCACACGTTAATACAAAGCGTCTTTCCACTAGTCCACAAGTTAATACAAACCGTTCTTCCACTAGACCACGTATTAATACAAACCGTCTTTCCACTAGAACACACGTTAATACAAACCGCTAGACCACGTGTTAAATAATACAAACCGTCTTTCCACTCGACCACTAGTTAAAACAAACTTCTAGACCACGTGTTATCACACACCATTCTTCCACTTGACCATACGTTAATACAAATCGCTAGACCACGTGTAAATAAAAACCGTTCGTCCACTAGACCACACGTTAATACTAACCGTTAAACCACGTGTTAATACAAACCGTTCTTCCACCAGACCACAAGTTAATACAAACCGCTAGACTACGTGTTTATACAAACATTCTTCCTACAGACCACACGTTAATACAAACCGTCCTTCCACTAGACCACACGTTGATACAAACCGCTAGACCACGTGTTAACACAAACCGTCCTTTCACTAGACCAGACGTTAAAACAAATCGCTAGACCATATGTTAATACAAACCATACTTCCTATAAACCACGCGCTAATACAAACTGTTCCTCCACTAGACCACACGTTAAAACAAATCGCTAGACCACATGTTAATACAAACCATACTTCCTCTAGATCACACGCTAATACAAACTGTTCCTCCACTAGACCAAACGTTAATACAAACTGTTCCTCCACTAGACCATATGTTAATACAAACCGTGCTTCCAGTAGAACACACACGTTAATACAAACCGTTCTTCCACTAGACCAAATGTTGATACAATTCGTTCCACACTTTCGGTAACCGTTATATTTGCCAGATTACTGTCTTTATACAAATTAAAGGCAGCATATGCTTAATAAATATTGATCACTGATAAAAGTATGGTACATTTATTCAAAACAAGATTTTCAGTGTATTAATACATCACTTTCTCCTGTGAATCGCCCAGATATGTAGTGACGGCATTGCATAGTAACCGTATTAAACGCGTGTAATATTACCGATATGTTAATTCTTTAGTAAACTAGTTAATACACTACAATATATTTACTTTCAGTGTGTTGTAGATTCATACACCAATATCATCTCACGAGGCATTCACGAAACACGATTTGTCTTCAACGCTTTTGAATTTTCGGCCAGTCACGGCAGTGAGTATATATTCTGTAACACGACATTTTGTAAAACATCTGATCTGAGCGGGACGTGCTCACAAACGTGTCAAGCTGCGGGTGGTTCCTGGACGATAGTCGGGAGGGCAATATCTAAGTCGGGTGGTTCTCCAGCAATAGTCGAGCAGGAAGTATATATCTACAGTCGACAGGGAACAATCTAGCTGGGGTTATGTTGATAAGTGTTCATTAAAAAAGTTAATATTTCGACTTCTTTCTATAAAACCTATTTTCGTTTTTTTTGTAAGAAAGTAAGTGAGTGAGTGAGTGAATGAATGAATGAATGAATGAGTGAGTGAGTGAGCGAGCGCGTGAGTGAGTGAGTAAGTGGGTGGGTGGGTGAGAGAGTGATTGATTGATTGAGTGAGTGAGTGAGATGGTGAGTGAGTGAGTGATTGAATGAGTGAGTGTGTGAGTGTGTGAGTGAGAGAATGAGTGAGTAAGAGAGTGAGTGAGTGAATGTGTGAGTGAGTGGGTGACTGGGTGGATGGGTGGATGGGTGGGTGTTAGTGAGTGAGTGAGTGTGTGAGTGAGTGAGTGAGTGAGTGAGTGAGTGAGTGAGTCAGTGATGAGTCAGTGATGAGTCAGTGATGAGTCAGTGAGTGAGTGATGAATGAGTCAGTGAGTGAGGTTAAATACGACCTTACTTTTTTGTCAGTAAAGTAAAGCAAGGTAAGGTAAGGTAAGATAAGATAAGGTAAGGTAAAGTAAAGTAAGTAAGTAAATACGTACGGACGCACGTACGTAAGTAAGTAAGTAGATTACGTAATGTGCTTTTGTTATTTAAGGCTACTTTTTTGTGATAATGCCAATTTAATTGTTCGCCTACCTTACTGTCAATGGTAATTTTGTTTTTGTTTTTAATACTTTTATTTCAGACACATTGTGTACTTACATATACAGTTGCATACATATATATACATTGCTAGTAAAACATGTTAAACGAAAAGAAAATATAATAGAATCCAGTCAAGATAATTGAATTTCAAAAAGAGCAAAAACGAAAAAAACGAAATAAATGAAATCAATACAAACCTACACTAAATCAACTATTAATATTACATTCTTATATATATATACATACATATACACACACATACATATATACATGTATATACATACCTACACACATACATATACCTAGATATACCAAAAAGGGTAATTTTACTTAACTATCCTAAATAAACAGTTGGCTAATTATGTTCCATCTCGCCTTTATGGCATTAGATTTTGGTACAGAGTACATAAATGATGAGAACAATTCCAAGTGTTTATATCTTTTCAGATGTTCGATGAAAACATCATAGTTTGGGAGACATTTTTTCAATTTGCTTGAATAGACATAACTTTTATAGACATGGCAACAAATATTAATAATCGAATTTAAAACATATTCATGCTGTTTAAAACCAAGGAGGACTTCTTCGGGTCGTAATTCAATAGAAATTCCGCAACGATTCTTAATTTGTTCAAACAATCTTAGCAGTATATTCTTTGAATACATACATTCAAAAAATAGATGTGAAACAGTTTCCTGTGAGTTGTTGCAAAAAGTGCATAGTTCTGTTTCTGACATTTTACATTGATACAATTTGGCATTGGTAAACAAAATACGATGATGTATTTTGAATTGAAGACTTTGGAGGTAAGTGTCATCGGTTATTTTAAAAGTGTGTTGATATAGAAATTTCCAGTCTTCCTTTGTTAAGGATATTCCGAGTTCTATGTTCCATTTTTCTTGCGAGTTATTGGGTGTTAAGCTTACTGATTTTAAAAAGTCTTCATAAAACGCTTGATTTACCTTTTTTGCTGATTTTAATTTATGAATATTTTTATTTAAAGGATGTTCAATTTTAGTTGTATTCTTAATACACGTTTTCCATTCATTAGGGATTGCATTAATTATTCCATAGTAAGATGTAAATGGAATGCGTGCATTGTATTTAGTTGAGAAATCATTAAAAGATAAAAACTCACACCGTTCATTTACAAGATCGTTTATGAAGAATACTGCATTTTGACTTAACACTTTAAAGAGGTTTAAGTCCCAGTTTAACACAATATTTAAATTATAAAATATAGGTTCTGATAAAATATCTGTATGTGTGTTTGTGGTGATTTCACTATCTAAAAGTGCCCAAGATTGCATTACATTTTGCCAGAAACTGTTCTGATAACTTGCTAGTTTGAGGATTCCGTCTTTATGGAGATACCATAGTTTATAGCCACCGAACTGTTCTAGATCATTTAAAATAAGGGTTTTCCATGGTGAGAATATTTCTGGGTCTAAAAGTTTTTTCACCCATACAAGTTTCAATGAATGACTTAATGATTTGATATGTGGCACTTTTAAACCACCGTTTTCAATCTGATTTATCATGACTGTTCGTTTAATTTTGTCATTTTTACCAGACCATAAGAAATTAAACAATGTAATTTGGAATTCATCAAATATATGTTCTGGTGGGTCAGGAAGGACCGTTAGACAATCAATAATGATTGGAAGAGCGAGTGTTTTTATAATCGTTGTTTTGCCAATAAGGGTAAGATTTCTGAAGGACCAATCGTTCAACATATTTTTGATTTTTTTAAGTTTGGTGTGGTAGTTGTTTATAAAATAGTTGTCTTCTTCTAAGTTGTATGTTATCCCTAATAGTTTAAAATTGCCTTTGAAGTTCCATATAACTGGTTTCTCAGTACGGATTTTGTCACGACAACCTTTTTTTGAGCCTATCCATATAATTTGGGTTTTATCGAAGTTTGCTTTTAATCCTGAGCAAAGGTAAAACTTATCTACTAACTGAAGTGCAGTATTAAGAGAAATTTCGTCATCTTCTAGAAATAGAGAGGAGTCATCCGCATATTGATTTAATAAATATTCTGAATCTTTTATTCGAATACCTTTAATATCAGGGTGATTTTTCAAGGCAGCACTTAAAAATTCAACACATATGATAAAAAGATACGGAGAAAGAGGATCTCCTTGTCGGACACCGCGTTGAATAGGGAAAAACTCTGAACAATGGCCATTATTCAGGACACAACTCGAAACATTATTATAAAATGTATGAAACCAATTTAAAATGGACTCTCCAAAATTAAGAAAACGTAAACATTTTTCGATGAATTTCCATTCCAAAGAGTCAAATGCTTTTTCAAAATCTAGTAAAACAAGGAGCCCTGGTATATTGTCTTCTTCACATTTTAAAATAAGGTCAGATATTAGCCTAGTAGATTCACTAATTTGCCTTCCCTTTAAAAATCCTGTTTGACTTTCAGATATTACTTTTAAAAGTACTGATTTTATTCGAGTGGCAATAGCTGAGGATGCAATTTTTCCATCCACATTTAATAACGAGATAGGTCTCCAGTTTTTTAAGTGCGTTTTTGATTTACCTTCTTTTGGGAGACAAGTGATGACACCTTGTCTTTGTGTTATTGATAAAGATTTAATATGGTATCCATAGTTCAATGATTTAACAAGAAAAGAACCAATATCGTTCCAAAAGAATTTATAAAATTCTGCCGTAAAGCCATCAGATCCAGGCGATTTTTCATTTTTCATATTTTTTAAAACATTTAAACATTCGTGTACACTAAGATAGCCTTCTAATGACTCCCGTTCTTCTTCGTTTAGTTTATTTGAAAATGGATTGTTTGTGTCAAAAAAAATTTCTTCGTGTTCCTGCGATGTAGAAGGTTTAGAACTATAAAGAGTTTCATAAAAGTATTTCTGTTCAGTAAGTATTTCTTTTAAGTCATTTGTTTCCTGTCCATCATTTTTAATAAGTTTTGATATTAATTTTTCAGTATATTGTCTCTTTTCTAAATTACAAAAATATTTAGTGGATTTTTCTCCTTCGACTTTCCATTTCGCTTTTGTTCTTAAAATAATTCCTCTTATTCGTTCATCTCGAATTGTTTTTAATTCTATCTGTAACTGATCAATTTCATTATTAACTGAGAAATCACCATTGTCTATTAAAACATATAAGTTTTTAATTTTAGCTTCTATTTCATTTTCTTTTTTGTTTTTTTCTCTTTTTAAAAATGAGGCGAATGAAATAGTTTTACCTCTAATCATGATCTTAAGAGTCTCCCAAAATAGTTGGTCGTTTATGCTAAATTCAATTTCTTGCTGTTCATTTTCATTATCCAATCTGTATTGTTCTATGGTTTCAGCAATAGTTTGTTTGATAGTATTAACATATTCAATGTTTGTTAGTAGACTGTTATTAAATTTCCATGTGCCACGGCCTCGTTTTTGGTCAATGAATAAAAGATTAACTGAGATTGCTGAATGATCAGATTTATAAGAAATATCGATTGAACATTTTTCGACACAATCTTGGAAATCAGATGACACAAGAAAATAGTCTAAACGTGCCATCTTATTAAAAGGGCCTCTCCAAGTATATCTTTTAACATTGTCATTAAATATTCTCCAGATGTCATGTAAGTCTAAACTTTCCATAATACTTAAAAGTGTTTTATTTGATTTTATATTATTTTTGTGTTTATAATTGTATGTGTCCATATCATAATTTAGTGGCACATTCCAGTCCCCGCCAATAATATAAGAAGTGTTACCAAAGCTGTCAATAACAGTAAAGAAATCATGAAAAAATTGCGGCTTGTCTTCATTTGGTCCATACACTACAGCTAAAGTCATTCTTTGCTCCTGAATTGTAATATCTAACACTATGAAATTTCCGAAATTATCTATGAATTCTTTGTTAATTGTGTAACTAAATTTATTATTGAACAAAATTGCGGTTCCCCTACTTGAGCTTGAAAATGAAGAAAATATTGCATCACAGCCCCATTCAGTCCTCCATTTGCTTTCTATCTCTTTAGTTGAATGTGTATCAACAAGAAAAGTAATGTCATATCTATCACTACACCTTGAAAAAATGTCTCTCCTCTTTACTTGATCAGAATATAAACCCCTACAATTCATACTTCCAAATTTTATATCACTCATAATTTAATAAAACAGTGTAGGTTAATGTATAGTTTGTATCGACTCCATAAATATTGACTGTTAAAGGCTTGATTTCCATGACCTGTATCTGTTTTCTTGACTGCATATAATAACTGTATAAAGAGCGCATTCTTTTCTATTGACTAAAATAACAATATTCAAAATAATGTACACAACAATGTCTGTTTTTCTAATATGACAACAACATCTCTTTTTCATCTCTTTCATTTTCTGGCTGTGTTAAACATAGTGATGGATTCAGCACATACTGTTATAGTAAAGATTATTAGAATCAAAAATGTAATATTTATAAATATTGAGTATCAATTACCAAAACTTGACATTCAAGCGGAAGTGATTTTTTTAAGGATCTAATTCGTATTTATTCGCACAAACCCATTTTACCAGGGCAGTCATAACGGATAACAGTGAACAAAATATGTCTTAAGATTATGACTTATAAAGTTGAAACATTAAACTAGCATTTTAAAGTTTAAAAAAAAGAGAAAGAAAAGTAAGTAAGCTAGCAAATAAACTGGTAATTTCATATGTATAGGTAGAAGAAAATGCCATCAAAAGCTGTCATAAATTAATTATGTTTTTAACACTCATGCTTTCAACTCTTACTTTTATTTGATATCACCCAATGTCTCAACCAGTAACATCATGTATATTTACACAAGCACTTTTCAAGTTTATGGTAAACTGTCAATGTGTGCATATAAACGGAAACCTTTTTTCCTGAACCTATTCATGTTAAACAAATATAACAAGCTTAGTGAACATGATTATATCTGTAATATTAAAAGCGTCGTTTCTATTTAAGTTTTAAATTATTTGCACACACATGCATGTTTGAATATCAACAAAGAATAAAACTATTTGCATGTCAATAAAAACAGAACCATGTGACATTGTCTGTGTGTATATGTTATAATAATACAAGTGATTGACATGTTACTTGCCAATTATTAATCGTCAGTGAGAAATCAACTATAATAGACAATACATCAGCACATATAGTAAAAGTTCGACAAGTCTACTTTGCCAGTGACATATTCATAGCATTTAATGTCAATTTGGATAATAATTAAATAAGTTCTTTTTATTATTTATCCTTAAACACCCATACGCTTGTATATTTATCAGTAAACCCCCATACACTTGTATATTATGATTGATCTTGACCTATTATACTATCAGTTACCAAATAGGATAACTATGCATATCAGTGTGACAGTAGCAAATAATATGTAAACAATGTTTTAAAAGTCTATCAAGAGTTCCCTTTTACATTCACCTGCACGCATATGTGGTTCATAAATGTATTTAAACAAAAACATTTAAACTGAGATAAGTCGGTACTGGATGTCAACGTCTGTTGAAGAGGGCACTCCTGTCAGAACCCGACATCCGCACATGCACACTATTATATATTTACCCTCGTCATGTTTCAGTAGTTTATATAGGTTAACCCTGCTAAGTGCAGTTATTTTTCTATCAGTGACGGATATCTAAAATATGACTAAAATCACCGAGACTTCCTGTAAATGTATAGCATGCAGCAGAAAACGCAAATCAAGATGCTTTTAAAGTGCACGCTTCGATGTTTACCTCTAAGTGTGTACTGCAGGCGTTTCGTGACACTGTGTCATTATCTAGAACGCAGAACTTCGAATGGGGACAAATGAGAAAGAACTACCAACATGTTATACTACTACTGGTGATAGGAATGGAAAAAATACGCACTGTCCATTAGTTTACACATACATTACGATCAACGAATAAGTCACGGCCGCTGATAATAGTATACCCATATTCAAATAAGTGTTAACAATTTGTCACCAAGCATTAACGACTAAGAGCTTGCCGGTCCTTTGGGGCAATATGTTTAATTCACTGGGTCAAGTATCTATATTTAGTACACACAAGGTAAAGTTCCCACGCCTTAAAGTCACGTGGTTTTGTTTACGTATTGCGATCTGACAGCTACCAACCGTATATATAAAACGTGTAACATGTATCATTTAGGGCTTTCGTCATTTTTAACGTTATTTCATATACTGTTGGCAAGGAATATGATGTATTAAAACATTTATCAAAAAAAAAAAAAAAAAAAAAAAAAAATGAAATTTACATGTACATTAGTCAATTAACCAGAATGTTTAAACAAGGGTGATATGGGTGGAGGTATATACATATACGTTACTATCAATAATGTATGGGGGAATTGACCAGAGAAGGAGGAAGCAACATATATGGGTCTGTTTAACAAACAAAAATCGATTATAATCACTGGTTGTAGAGTTCAAGAACAATTATGTCACTATATTGGCCCATAGCGTTGATGTGCTTTGTATCGGCTTAGCGAACGTTGGTAATTTGATTGTTCACATACATGTATGTCAACGTATGACGGCAAGTCGGAGGATATATCTGACTGAGGTTCTGCGTGGTTAGTCGGGAGGGCAATATCTAGCCGATGTTTTCCGTTCGGCAGGGTACAATGTAGCTTTTCCCAGCGATAAATGTGATGCGAATATCAAGTTCTTGTTTTTCGACGATAGTTAGGAGGGGAATATCTAGCTAGGGCTTCCCGGCGATAGACTTGAGGGGAATATCTTACTGGGTTTTCGGCGATAAATGAGGCGTGAGGGTGAGTGGACGTGTGAACTAACTAGCTGGGTTTTCTCGCGATAAGTGTTAGGAGAGAAATCTATAGCTCAAGGTTTCCACCGATATATGTGAGAGAAATATCTAGCTGGGGCTATGCCGATATACATTCTAAACTTCTTGAAACTGATACGCGAATAAAAGCATCATAATGCGTTTCAGTTGCATAATCAATATGCATTTTCATTAAACTAAGCCTAATGAATTATCCAATCTAATTATGTTAATTGAATGAAATAGTTCGAGCTGAACTCAATCCTCAATACTCAATAACTCGGTTAGGTCAACATTTAATATTAATTCATATTATGCCTTTAAAAGGCTATAATCAATTCTTGTTTTGTGATCGAAGTACACTTTTACTGATTTATATGTGTACTAACTGCTTGCAATATGAACCCCGAATGAATATTCTTTTATGATTTGACAACATATGTCCGCCGAGTCGCCGATATTTCCGGAACAAACACTTTAATGAGCAATAATTAAACCAAGGTTAGTAACATGCGTCTCAATTTTAAACATAATCGTATGAAACTGAACCACATTATGATGGTTTTCATTTACATATAGACTGACACCACTCACTCTTCCAGACCTCCTCCAGCACATTATGATGGTTTTCATTTACATATGGATTGACACCAATCACTCTTCCAGACCTCCTCCAGTACATTATGGTGGTTTTCAGTAACATATGGATTGACACCAATCACTCTTCCAGACCTCCTCCAGTACATTATGATGATTTTCATTTACATATGGATTGACACCAATCACTCTTCCCGACCTCCTCCAGCACATTATAATGGTTTTCATTTACATATGGATTGACACCAATCACTCTTCCAGACCTCCTCCAGCACATTATGATGGTTTTCAGTAACATATGGATTGACACCAATTACTCTTCCAGACCTCCTCTAGAACATTATGATGGTATTCATTTACATATGGATGACACCAATCACGCTTCCCGACCTCCTCTATCCCATTATGATGGTTTTCATTTACATATGGCTGACACCAATCACTCTTCCCGACCTCCTCCAGCACATTAGGATGGTTTTTATTTACATATGGATTGACACCAATCACTCTTCCAGACCTCCTCTAGCATATTATGATGATTTTCATTTACATATGGATTGACACCAATCACTCTTCCCGACCTCCTCCAGCACATTAGAATGGTTTTCATTTACATATGAATTGACACCAATCACTATTCCACACCTCCTCCAGCACATTATGATGATTTTCATTTACATATGGATTGACACCAATCACTCTTCCCGACCTCCTCCAGCACATTATGATGATTTTCATTTACATATGGCTTGACACCAATCACTCTTCCAGACCTCCTCCAGCACATTAGGATGGTTTTCAGTTACATATGGATTGAAACCAATCACGTTTCCCGACCTCCTCCAGCACATTATGATGATTTTCATTTACATATGGATTGACACCAATCACTCTTCCAGACCTCCTCCAGCACATTATGATGGTTTTCAGTAACATATGGATTGACACCAATCACTCTTCCAGACCTCCTCTAGAACATTATAATGGTTTTCATTTACATATGGATGACACCAATCACTCTTCCCGACCTCCTCTCTCACATTATAATGGTTTTCATTTACATATCTATGACACAAATCACTCTTCCCGACCTCCTCCAGCACATTAGGATGGTTTTCATTTACATATAGATTGACACCAATCACTCTTCCAGACCTCCTCTAGCATATTATGATGATTTTCATTTACATATGGATTGACACCAATCACTCTTTCCGACCTCCTCTATCACATTATGATGGTTTTCATTTACATATGGATGACACCAATCACTCTTCCCGACCTCCTCCAGCACATTAGGATGGTTTTCATTTACATATGGATTGACACCAATCACTTTTCCCGACCTCCTCCAGCACATTATGATGATTTTCATTTACATATGGCTTGACACCAATCACTCTTCCAGACCTCCTCCAGCACATTAGGATGGTTTTCAGTTACATATGGATTGACACCAATCACGTTTCCCGACCTCCTCCAGCACATTATGATGATTTTCATTTACATATGGATTGACACCAATCACTCTTCCCGACCTCCTCCAGCACATTATGATGGTTTTCATTTACATATGGATTGACACCAATCACTCTTCAAGACCTCCTCGAGCACATTATGATGGTTTTTATGTACATATGGATTGACACCAATCACTCTTCCAGACCTCCTCCTGCACATTATGATGGTTTTCAGTTACATATGGATTGACACCAATCACTCTTCCAGACCTCCTCCAGCACATTATGATGGTTTTCAGTTACATATGGATTGACACCAATCACTCTTCCGGACCTCCTCCAGCACATTATGATGATTTTCATTTACGTATGGCTTGACACCAATCACTCTTGAAGACCTCCTCCAGCACATTAGGATGGTTTTCAGTTACATATGGATTGACACCAATCGCGTTTCCCGACCTTCTCCAGCACATTATGATGATTTTCATTTACATATGGATTGACAACAATCACTCTTTCCGACCTCCTCAGCAGATTATGATGGTTTTCATTTACATATGGATTGACACCAATCACTCTTCTGGACCTCCTCCAGCAAATTATGATGGTTTTCATTTACATATGGATTGACACCAGTCACTCTTCCCCACCTCCTCCAGCATATTATGATGATTTTCATTTACATATGGATTGACACCAATCACTCTTCCCGATCTCCTCCAGCACATTATGATGGTTTTCATTTGCATATGGGTTGACACCAATCCTTCTTCCAGACCTCCTCCAGCACATTATGATGGTTTTCAGTAACATATGGATTGACACCAATCACTCTGCCCGACCTCCTCTATCACATTATGATGGTTTTCATTTACATATGGATGACACCAATCACTCTTCCCGACCTCCTCCAGCACATTAGGATGGTTTTCATTTACATATAGATAAACACCAATCACTCAACCAGACCTCCTCCAGCATAGTATGATGATTTTCATTTACATATGGATTCACACCAATCACTCTTCCCGACCTCCTCTATCACATTATGATGGTTTTCATTTACACATGGATGACACCAATCACTCTTCCCGACCTCCTCCAGCACATTAGGATGGTTTTAATTTACATATGGATTGACACCAATCACTCTTCCAGACCTCCTCCAGCTCATTATGATGATTTTCATTTACATATGGATTGACACCAATCACTCTTCCAGACCACCTCCATCACATTATGATGGTTTTCATTTACATATGGATGACACCAATCACTCTTCCAGACCTTCTCCAGCACATTAGGATGGTTTTCAGTTACATATGGCATGACACCAATCTCTCTCCCCGACCTCCTCCAGCACATAATGATGGTTTCAATTTACTTATGGATTGACACCAATCACTCTTCCCGACCTCCTCCAGCACATTATGATGGTTTTCATTTACATATGTATTGAGTCAGACACCATTCACTCTTCCAGACCTCCTCCAGCACATTAGGATGGTTTTCATTTACATATGGATTGAAACCAGTGACTCTTCCCGACCTCCTCCAGCACATCATGATGATTTTCATTTACATATTGATTGACACCAATCACTCTTCCCGACCTCCTACAGCACATTATGATGTTTTTCATTTACATATGGATTGACACCGATCACTCTTCCAGACCTCCTCCAGCACATTATGATGATTTTCATTTACATATGGATTGACTCCAATCACTCTTCCAGACCTCCTCCAGCACATTATGATGGTTTTCATTTACATATGGATTGACACCAATCACTCTTTCAGACCTCCGCCAGCACATAAGGATGATTTTCATTTACATATGGCTTGACACCAATCACTCTTCCCGACCTCCACCATCATATTATGATGGTTTTCATTTACATATGGATTGACACCAATCGCTCTTCCAGACCTCCTCCAGCACCTTATGATGGTTTTCATTTACATATGGATTGACACCAATCACTCTTCCCGACCTCCTCCAGCACATTAGGATGATTTTCATTTACATTTGGCTTGACACCAATCACTCTTCTCGACCTCCTCCAGCACATTATGATGTTTTTCATTTACATATGGATTGACACCAATCACTCTTCCAGACATCCTGCAGTCCCTTTTAACGCTGCGAAAATGTGATCTCGAAAAACTAAACAGGTAGGTATTTTTTTATGTTTTAAATCGGAGTTTCTATATACGTGTGGCTCTTATATATGATCATTTTAAAATCCGACAGCTCATGCTGAATGTACTGAGACAATGTAAACAGTACCTGCCGTGTATAATACATTGGGGTTTATTTAAGCGGGAATACAATTTTTAACCTAGAGGCCACTTTAGCCTATCTGCTCTAGTTAAGGCTCCAGTGATAACTATCTTCTTGCTGCTCGCAATATTTTGAACTCGACTCGCAATTCATTGAGTGACTATTAGACGTTCTACTGGATAGACAGCAAATGGGTGGACGGACGACGAACGAAAAAGTATTACCATACATTAGCTTACCCCTTGGGCTTTTACTTATGTTAACTTATGACCTAAAGATGCGTCATGCATAAACAAAATAATAATAGTCTTCAAAAATGTATATTTAATTTTTCAACTGAATATTCTGGAAAAGGGGCATGACCTTTGACCTCGATTTACCCCTGTCCCATATAAAATCAGGGCAGAACACGGGTACCAAGACAAAGGTAAGATATGATCATTTCGAATGGTATCGGTCTGTATGCTCCTCGCAAAATGTTGAACTCGATTCACAATTCATTGATTGGCTACTAGACGTTCTTTCCGGACGGACGGCGGATTAGGAGGCGGATGGCTTGTCGGACGGACGGGCGAAGACTTATTATCGTATATCAGCTCACCTCTAAGCCTTTTACTTATGTTTGCTTATGACCGAAACATGCTTCGTGTACAAACAAAATAATAATGGCTTTCAAAAATACATTACATTTTTCAATTACATTAAATATTCCGCAAAAGAGTCATGACCTTTGACCTCGATGTGTCTTGTCACATACAAAATGAGGGCAGAACACGGATATCACGACAAAGACAAAGGTAGGATGTTATCCTTTCGACTGATCCCTGTCTCGTTCTCCTGGACAGACGGCGGATTGTTGGACGGACGGCGGATGGGCGGACGGATGGACTTATCACGGTATAACAGCTCATCTATAAACCTGTTACTTATGTTAGCTTATGACCGAAATATGCTTCGTGCATAAATAAAATAATAACAAAAATATATATCCATTTTTTTAATTAAGGGTCATGACCTTTGACCTCAATTTACCTCTGTCACATATTAAAAAAGGCAGAACACGGGTACCACGACTGCGGATGGGCGGATGGACGGCGGATGGGCGGACGTACGGACGGACGACGGACAAAGACTTATCACCGTATATCAGCTAACTTCTAAGCCTTTTACTTATGTTAGCTTATGACCGAAACATACTTCGTGAGAAAACAAAATAATAATGGCGTTCAAAAATGTATTCTAACAATGGGTCACCTTAATTTGTTTCTGTCACATACAAAATCAGAGCTGAACACGGGTACCACGACAAAGGCAAGTTATTACTCGTCGATTGGCCTCAAGACTAATTATATTGAATGTGAGTACTGTATCTGGAATATCAGTAGATAATAACAAAAGACGTTATACTAATAATGGTGTTTAATCTGGTTATAGAGCATATGTGTGCATCATACAACAAGTATGTACAATACACATTGCCATGATATCAATCAAGAGCATACTCATAATTGAAAACACAACGAAAAAACTAAGCAAAACAAAACAAAAACAAGCATTATCACAAAACAAAGAAGTTATTAGCAATGATGCGCTTAACTGTTAAACTAGAAAATAAGACAACTTACATTTTTATTAAAAATGAAAATAATATTTAAAACATAACCTGTCGTACACCTATATCTTGCTGTTTTGTGATTAGACTATGAGGAGCATGTGCTTCATCTCTCTAACCAACCATTTGATTCACTTCAGTTGTTACGTTTTCTATAACAGTATGCATTATGAACCCTTGCACATTTCGTTGTATCTTACAATGTGTTAAACATGTGTATTCACTAAGTAGTAACCATGAAGAAAAATAGTGTTCCAAGTTTGTTTTTCATTAAATCATGTTTTTTGACATTGTCATGATGAGTATACACGTAATAATTGAAAGACCTCATATACACGTAATACAAAAATAAACGCAAAAGTGATCAAATACCAGGGCCCAGTTGTTCAAAGATTGGTTAATTTAACATGTTTAACCGAGCGTTATTTCAAATCTCTCTACATTTCCGATACATTAATATTTCTACTAGAAATTGAGATTGTGATAGCATTATGTTAAGAAGAAATGCAAATTAAAAACTGTTAGTAGTACAAAACATATTTTTATGAAAAAATGTACTTGGAAAGTTTACACACACACATATAACTAAGCTAACCTATCTTTGAACAACTGGACCCAGGACTGAGTTGAAAGAGACGATAGGTGTTGTACTGGTATTATTTTGATTCCATCGTCGTAGCCATGGTAGTGTTTAAACAAAATTCAGACATGGAACATGGCATGCCAAGGTAATTCATAGCTGGATGACATAATGATAAATTATAATAAATGAAGAAAAAATATTTTTTTCTGGACTAAGCTCACTTCCAAAATATATCCTTGCCCCAAAGGTCATGCAAATGTTAACACAAACTTGTGCTTTTCTGACAGGATTTATGTTAGGAAGAATAAACCAATATCGACCCAGTCCGGGTGTTTAGCAATATTTGGCTAGGTCTGTTTATTGACAGAATAGCATATCAATCATATCAATGGCTTTACACATAGTTTTCATCTGGTGACATCATTTGTAAAATCAGCATTCCCCTATTTGTTAAATGAGCCAAAACAAATCCTGTACTATCCCGATAGCCTAATGTAAGGTAATCTATAGGCAAGTGAAGTCTATAGTTATAAAAAGAGTATGATAAGTGTATGCTGATTTATTCGATATACCGTATAATTCAGTTACGTAGATATTGAAGAAAAACTGCGGCATTTACCTCAAAACTAGAACATATATATGCGTCAATGTTCATGTCACAATGTATGTGATCTTTTCACACTACGAAATTACGTTTGTTGAAACGACTATGATATTGGTATCTGCATGGAGCTGTTATTGCTTTTTTTCATGGGAACAAAAGCATTTATGTTACTTAATAATGAGCCTATATGACTTCAAATGCATGTTTTTAAAAAGGAGAAAAATTAAACAACTTATAAGATACGGAACGGAACAGTGGAACCATGGATTGATATTATGTCCATTTTTAACGGAATCATACACGAAGTCAACTGTGTTCTACAAGCGAATGATCTTATTATGTATTGAATGTTTTCTAATCGTGAATGATATATTACAGAATTTTCAACAATAACAACAATTACATAAACACTCCTGGTGAATCTGTACGCAGCGAGCACATGGTTTGCATTAGAATCAGATCGCTAGCATACACGCATATATTCGTATTATATAAGCGCTGCCATTCGTACTACAGTTATTGATGTATATCCTAACTTTTAGCTCGGTGATACCATATACTTCCTGGCGTATAGTAACGCAAGTTGAGATAGTTTCTAAGTGCTTTAGTGTATGTAGTTAAACTTTTTATGAACGTTTTTCAAGGACGACAGTCAACCACAAACACACGGAGACACAAAGACCAAATTTAAAGATGAATCATAGGTAAACTAAGACATTGGAACGGTCAGTCGCAAAAAAAGGCCGCTGGGTTTAACCAGGTTCTAGGGTGCACCGAACCTCACTCTTACCCTATTGTCATCCCAATAAATGGGACAGTGTAAATAATGATATCCCCGCCAGGTTATACTATCTAACAAACAAGCCAGCATTAATAGGTAATATAAGCAAAACACATAAATGATCATGCATATAACATAAAAAAATAAATAAATAGAAAGCCACTTTGTAAGTACTCCATGACTTAGCAGAAGCCAGACCGATACAAATAACAGCCAGTCGTATGTGCAAATACGAATTTAGCTGGAAGGCAGACAGTCCTTATATTATTGTCAAAGTGATACAAGGGAATGTAGGAGTAAACAGTTTATTTTCTTTGAGATAAAACGTAAAACGTTTCTTATCAACACAAAGTTAATTAAAAACATCTTGTACTTTTTAAGAGAAATGTAACTTCAGGAATTTGTTTTAAGGCTTTAACCCTTTCGCTGCCACAGTCGAAGACATTGATTCGTAAACCCAGTTCAACCTGTCCATAATGTGCATACTGATCAGGGTTTACACTGTACCCAGTCGGTAAGAATGTTTTCCAAAACTTTATATACAAAATATCACTGGAAGGTTTGAATTTAAATTTTAGCAGACGCCATTTAAAATTTTGCTGCGAAAGGGTTAAGATAAATATATCAAACAAAGGAGCAAAGTTAACAGGATAACAGCGAAGTAACTATTTAAGAACCATTAGGAGTTGGGAAAGTGGTGTGTTTGTGTAGTGATGTGATTTTGGGAGGCACATTTATATGCACTCGCAAACCAGCCAAAAAAGCAGTGCACCGAAACTGCTTACCAAACATTAAAAGGTGCTATCTAATGGCGCTGTATAATGCAAATTCTCTAATTGAAAGCTTAACTCTAATCACCAGAAATTCATAAAACAAGCTCAGTTGAAAGGTCAACACTTTGGAAGAAAGAAGGTTCTATGTCACAGGTGAACTCACCATCGAAACTAGGTATGTAGTTACATGGTACATATGATTATACATGCATAATACAACACAGATAAATGTATTTCTCCTATTGAGCATATCGTGTCATTAAAGTGCATGATCAGTCATATGTAACTGTAGTAGTTGAATATAGAGAATATGCGGCTGCTGCAACATATGTGTCTTTTAACAGCTCCGATTTAATGGCATTATAATGATTACAATAACCATTCAAACGTAGTTTTACTAAAAACAATAATTCAGCTTGTAAGGAAACCAAAAGTACCAAAAGCTTCAAAACCTTTACATTCTATACACAATGATGCCATAAAAATTGATTTAAATGTACATGTATCCAAATCGATATACAATCTGATAGAGCAAAGCCTACTTTGGTCTATCAGACCCAATTGAATTGTTTTTACATTTTTAAAATCAATAAAACACATATATTAAGAACATTTCCTACAGTTTGTTGCAACGAATGTCTAGTTCAGTGTGCCAGTATGTGTCTTCACTATCTTAAAAGTTCATTGTGTTAATAATTATTAAAACATGGTGAAAAGTACATACGTACATACGTCATGTGTTCTCAGACAGATACGCGCGAAAAAGATACGCAATACAAACTATATGAAATGTCCTGAAAACAGTATCTGTTTTAAGAGACAAAATTTGCTATACTCTTCAGTTGTCTCTGTTTACAGGTTTGACTGTAAATGGTTCATTTGACACTGTGCGTATACTACGTGCAAAATCTGTATTTTTTCACAGTCATCAATTGACGTCGATTGTCTGTAATACTGTTAATATATAGCAGTTGTATTCATTAATTGTCTCTATTTACAGATGTATTGTATAACAAGAGCAAATGTGCAGTTAAACGTGGTCAATCTATACAACTATTGGCATGTTATAGAGGTGTTGGCACACTCTTTAATATTATCATCCCAAACCAGCGAGGCATTGCATGGTATGTAGTCGATAAACAAACTCCCGAAAATGCAGGTCGCGTATACATCACATGCTTTACATGACTGGTAGTTGCCATGCATATCGCGGGTACATGATTCTATACATGGTCCGTTCTCTGCAACAAAAAACGCACATTTTAATTGACGTTGATTATTCGAAAGTTCAGCTTCGGAATTTAAAATAAAGACGACAAACACAATATCAGATTAAGGATATTGAGTATTGCAATCCATATTAATAACATGGAGTGAGATAACAAACAGCACACATAGAGGCGAAACAATTGAATGGGCCTGACCGCTTGGACAGTTTCTGCTCGCAATCGCCGGTGTTTAATACGGAAAAGTCGATCATAATCAGAACTAGCCTGACTGAATCTCCTCATCAGCTAGCATTGCAATAGTCCATTCGTTAACGCATTCAATTGTGTTTGGTTGTTTTCACATTATTCAATATATGTTTACATTTTATTTATTGAGCTATACATTAAAAAGTGTATACATTTTAAAGGTTTAAGATACAGACGCTGTGCATTTTTGAACAGGCTTATTAGTTCTGACATTTAGTAATATGCACAAATGCTGTTGAGAACCTGTTTTTCAAACTGCATCAACTTCAAAGCAAATATTATAGCATAAAATAAAAAGAGTCCATTTATCAGACTGGTCACCTTCTATCACATGACCATAACAGAACACGTATCGGATTCCTGCGAGGTCTGTTGGAACTTGCTATACACGGTTGCTATTGTTCTCGCGTGTAATTTTACACGAAGGAGATAACAATGTTCAAACTGTCAAAAAGAACGCTTCATTAAACATAAATGAAAGCCGAGTGTTTTACTGTGGAGTACTTTGGCGTTATCGTCCTTGCTAACATATACAATTATATGAGGTAATGCTAATTATACCGCAATTCTTGATCATTTAAGTTACATAATACCATAAACATATGCTATACCTGGTGTACTTGCTGTCCAACTGTAAGCATCTGTTTTTGGTGAACAGTGGTAGTCTTCGTTGTTTGTGTCTAACGATTTTGTGTTCTCAGCTACACACACACCGTCAATAAAGCAAAATCCAGACTGGAACGGATACATACATTTATGATTGTAATCATGATGTAGACAATCATATATTTAACATGTTTAAGCAATTTGGAGCTTATATATCCTATGTATATATACCAGAAACTAAGTTGGAATGTATCCGTGAACAGACATTGTTAAACTACACAACTAAGCAAAAAAACAACAACAACATAATGCAAACAGTCAAATGATCTCTATACATTTGTTGATAGGAATTGCCTTTTTAAATCTAGTAATTTTCATGTGATGATAAGACACGGATTCATTCTCGAGGGAATGATAAAATACAAAGTCAAAGTGCCTTGCAATTCCCTTTTTAACAGCTGAAAATATCTAAAGAATATCACATACACCTTATCAAACAACAGTAGGCTCCACAATATCTTCAGTTTATTACATTCACCGCCAAACCTGTGGAAAATCGCATTCGCTTATTTTGATAACAAAGTTAGTATAGAGTATCGAGACTCACCTTTAGTCTAAACGTCACGTTTCCGTTGGAATCCATTGAATTATCCTGGCATGTAGAATCAAAGACATAGACCGAACGACCATAACCAAAATTAGCCCCATCGTTGCTGATAGTTATTTTATATTCGGTAATAAATATCTGCTCATTTCCAGTATTGGCCGACTGTTGAGATAATGGATTGTCCGCGATACAGCATTTCCCATTGAATAAATCGTCACGTTCACCTGTAGTAGTGGCGTCAACACCGGATGTCACCGCATTTACTCTAGTCTAAAATGTGAATATATGGGTGTTTGATATTACTTTATAATCGAGTTGTAATCTAGCATAGTTTTAGAAAATGTAGTGAATTAATAATCTGTAGTGTTAAACGTATAATAAAGTGTTTGGTTTTGTTTGAACGATGTTTTATGCCATTTTAGCACATATTAGGCCGTATATGACGGTCTATGTTTTTGTGGTACAGAATCAGTACTGTATACCTCCGGCAATCCATATGAATCGACACTTTCTTACCTGACAATCTAGTAATAATAATGATAATCCTTAAGTATATCCTAGTGGTGCTCGAACTTGTCCGCGCTTTTATTGATAGAAACATTCGGACCAAGTTTGGTGGATATCAGATACAACATGAAGGTACTAGAATGATGAAAAAACACAGTTAACGGACAAACGGACGGGCGACGAGCAACAGAGCACGACTTAAGACCTACTGACCTAATGGCAAGTAGAGCTGTAACTATTCCTATGTGCATTAACGTTTGTAATGGCAGAATACAATCACTATATAAAAGGAAATGTTCCTTTGAGTTCGTCATGAGACAAAAAATATATACATCACATTGTTTATTACATGTAAGCACACGGGCTCCATGGGTAATCCAGTTTCCTTAATTACTTTATAATAACTTTCATTTATATATATTATAATACCTACGTACTGACAAGGGAGATCGTTTATAAGCAACAAACACAACAAAGAGAATAAAGTAGCATACTCGGTTTTATTATTAACTCTACTCATGAGAGATAGTGTAGGAAGCAACACCTCTCCCGCTCCCCGCACTTCCATATCCCCTGCCCCGGCTTGAGCTGTATTCTACTTCAAAGACTCATATATTGGGCTCGTTGATCCCAAAAGGATAAGTCAAAATAACACCACTGATTCACAACAGGGAGACTTATTAGTCACCACACTGCACTAAACGAACGCTAGTATGCCTGATAATATGACTACTGACAAGGGAAATCCTTTGGCAGCAACAAACGCAACCACGAGAATAAAGTAGCAGGCTCGGTTTTATTGAGTGAGAGAGGTAATGTAAGAAGCCTCTCACGTCCCCGAGCATCTACTTAAGAAGTACTTCAAAGTCACATATATTGGGCTCGTTGATCCCAAAGAACCATTAAAAGCACTACTGATTCGTATCACGTGTTGCCAAACTGCACAAAACGAAATATAGACGTGTGGCTGTTAATAAACAACTGACAAGGGAGATCCTTTGGAAGCAACAAGCACAACCAAGATAATAAAGTAGCAGACTCTGTTTTATTGAGTCTGTGAATGACAAGTTAAGTCAGGTAATCGTTTAGCTCAACTCATATTTACAAATACCAATATATAAATATCACATTCACAAGAGGGTGATAGTAAGATTGTTCACCCTGAGGATATGATTATCGCCCGAGGCGAAGCCGAGGGTGATAATCAATATCTGAAGGGTTAACATTCTTACTATCACCCTCTCATGAATGTGATATTCATTTTATTATACCGAAATCCAATGTTGCCAAAACAAAATAAGGTTCATTTTCAGTACAGATAGTAAGAAATTACACATTGTTGTCTATGGGGATTTAGCATGGGTGTTTTATGTGAGGTATACTAATACAAAATAAGAGCTTCTAAATGTTTAGCTTTAAACATGATATTTGTACATTCCTTAAATTTCCGCGAATACGACTTTAAACAATTACACAGTTTCACAAGCGGTAATATATTGCATTATATTACCTTTATCGTCATGACATTACAGACAAATCCGGGAAGAAGGTTCAAGGTTTGGAAACTAAAGCATCGACAGTCCTCCTCTTCAGCAAGATCACATAGCCCATCAGCCTCTATATCCTCAATATTCAAACCTTCAGTTATGTCGATACTACAGTCAGCTCCTCTGTATTTTTCTTTGCATGCACACACGCCTACACACCGATATTTAACAATAGTATATTAGGCATATAAATATCGTCCACGTATTGCAAATCTTGAATTACTTAATAATTACTAGCAACGTTGTCAGAACTCAGCGTCATATACATGGAGTATTTAATGAAAGAACCATTCATGGCTATGAACATGTTCATATTTTAAGAAAAGCAAACATTTAAACATTCAGCTTGTTAATTGCTTTGTGCTTATTTGTTACAATACAAAATAAGCATGTAAAACGACACACGGCAATGTTTATTTGGTTAAGACTTAAACCCTGTCGTTAGTTGTTATGCATAACTTGCATTTTGCAAATCATGATTCACAATGATCTTACAAGACGTAACGTAATGTTTCCCCCCATTAACATGGTTAAATCAGGGGCTATGATATCTTCTTATCAGTATTTATTAACAGATCAAAGCAAAACGTGTTTGCAGTTACTAAGTATTGGTTATATTGCTCAAAGCATATATTTTGCACCAACCATATATGTAATTGATATATTGGAATAATGAAGTTAACTATAAACAAATTTACGTCACCTTTAATTTAATCATTCGCCAACAGACTTATCCTCAACATGATATATATACACATCGCTTTTCTACTTTTAATCTTGATAAAGTGTACAAGATTGCCGTGTTTTTAGCTAAATGTGTGTTCATTTAATTCAATATGATTGAGGTCAGTTATTTAAAATACTTGTGCATTCTAGCATTGTCACTACGTGAAACTAAATGACATTGTATTATCTCTCCTGGACGTTGAAAAATGAGCTACACTTGTTTCATCTAAGTTATTAATTTGCCGGCTTATACCCCAGCCATTCTTTATTCCATTCCTCGCTGTTCCGAGTCAACCCTTAACCAAATATATATTTTTAATATATACATTCATCATGGACTTATTGTTGCGCGATTTCGAAAGGCTGAGATCTGTATATTATACTATTACACTGTTGAACGTTTACATATATTTTTAACCCAAAACATATCAAGTATTACCTGCATATAGTGTTACTAATAGATTTTTCATGGAACTCTAAGCCTTTGCGAAATAGTGTGAACTTATGATTTGGTTATGCAAATACAAACATAATGATTATTTAAGTACTATATGTATTCGTTCGTACATATACATTAAATGTTCGATGCTGAATATTAAAACGATACTTCATGACGAACACGCCTGTTTAATCTCGTGGTTTGGTAGAATAAGAGCTTGAAGTGTGCATTTTTAATGACAATATATGTGGGGGAATATATATGTCGCGTTGCTTTATTAACAAAAATTATGCACATGGGTTTGATATTGTTAAAATAACATGTTTTCTCCGTCCTTTTTCTCGTTTTTGTGTAATATGGTGGTACATTATGTAAAACGATTAAAACTATATATTTCAAGTAAAACCCGTGATCGTGTTTCAAATATGTCTTTAACCCTAGAACCGGTTTAAACCCACAGTGGCCTTTGTTACCACTGAACGTTCCAAGGCTGTATCCCTATTGTCAACCCTTTTTTGTTTGTGATGTCGTTTGCATTTTTTACATTATTTTACTTTTGCCTTCTTGTTTGTCTGTTTGCGTGTTTGGTTTTGTATTTTGTGGTTGACTGTCGTCCTTGAATGCTGCTTTCCCTGTCCGATATGGTTATCTATATGACATAGTGCATGTAACTGCAAGCATTGGAAACGTCGTTATTAATTGTCGATTGTAGCATAATGAGGCATCGGTAAGGACTACACCGACACGATGTAAGAACTACACCGACAAGATTTCAGGACTACACCGACACGATGTAAGAACTACACCGACAAGATTTCAGGTAGACCGACAAGATGTAAGGACTACATCGACATGATGCACACTTGTGCAGTTTTATAACATTTAACATCGAAAATAAAGTATATCCGCATATATTTTAATATTATATGAAACAATTAGTATACCTTTATTGCATACACCATTACCGTTACAGTTGCCTCTACATGATTGTTGTTCAAACGCAGCGACCTCTTCTGAATGTTGGGTGGTATATTTAGGGTCATTGTAGTTAAAATTCTTCACTATACGATTGTTAATGTCAGTGTGCACGGTGATATAAATGTTATCTCCCGAGGACTGTAATAAAAAAGAAACGGTGCATGAATGCACATACATTGATATTTGTAAAGTTAGACTGTCTGGGCAGCATATTTGTAGAAAGTTGTTTATACAAGAGTTTAAGTTTAAGTTGAGGATTATTGTAAATATCATGCATGTCATTGAAATGTTGTTTTTTCCAAAGGGTAATTCACACTTTATATGGCAAAAGTGGCAAAGGACATTGACTTGCTGGCTTCATGGCATTTGGCTAAGAGGTAATACATGTTATAAATTAACAGACGGATAGCATCTTAAACAAATGTGCCCCCTGGGGCGGAGCCATATCTTACCCCAGTGTCAACATTAAATTTTAAGAATTTTGTTAAATTACGAAAGGCTGATTATTCATGTACATGCACAATATGGGTAACTTAGCACTTGAGATTTCAGGGAACATTTTTAGAGTCCGGTAACACTATATGTAAAACTCCACAGGACAGGGCCACATTAAATCAGAGGGATGTCATTTAAACAACGTGAGCGTATGATACATAAAATGGGATTACACTGGTAGAGACGATTGTTATACGTGTATGTATAACATAATATCCATGGTGCGGAGCAGAAGCTGAACACACGGGCAGGGTCAGCATTTGAAAAACAATACTGGCAGTGAAGATAGTAGAATATAATGCTGCATGCAGTACATGTGAGCTTTAGCACTTTTGGGTTCAGAAAAGACGATTTTTAAATTGCTCCAATATAAAAATACAAAACAAAGAGATGATTTGGGCGTAACGAGCACATAAAGAGATGGTAGTCGATAATTATATTTGATTGAGCCTATTCGTGGGAGGTAATATCAGGCGCACCACCTTTCACGCCCTCACGATAATATACTTTAAAGCCTCACAGATTGGGTTCGAAAACCCCAAATGACAACTAAGTAATAACACTACTAATAACTTGTAGTCGGGCGATTATTCAAAAGGTGTCCCATGGGGTGCGTTTAAATTTAAACCCGTGGTCACAATTTGAAAAAGAATGCTTGAATACCATAAGCTAATGCTGCATGTACACTATTAGAACTATAGCTCTTGTAGTTTCAGAGAAAACGATTTTAAAAATATTTGCTCTACATCTTTATTTGAGACCGTGACCTCCGGGGCGGCAGAGCTAAATTTAATCCATGATCAACATTTCCACAAGCTTGTATTCAAGCAATAAATAAAAGTTATATACCGTATTGAAATACATGTAAAATCTGTGCACCCGACTTGAACAAACTTGGCAATTAACGTTAAAATTATGATGCATGCATACTATTCAATTTGTTTTGGTTATTTGGCGATTCTGAATTTATATAGTCTAAAATACTATGACTTTTATACCAATAATATGTATATTAAACAAACATTTATTTCAAAGACTTTCTGCGTTCATTTTTCTTTAATAACGCGTAGAGTGATACCAATATCACTCCGCTTTTAATAAGAAAACTACTGTTTTTATACGCTTTTTGTGTTGTGTTATTAAAACTGATATGAACTTAGTTAAATGCAAGATATACTAGATTATATTCATTTACCGTGTAATCATAAATACAATTTCCTATCGATTCAGCAACATCTGCCATACTTAGGCGATCGTCCCCACTTGTAGCTACAAAACTGTTCATGATCGAGTCGTTACATTCTTTGGTCGCTACCTCAAGAGAAACAGTGTTTTCCGATCTCTGTTAACAAAGTGACAAAGTTAAACGCAATATAACAAATGCAAATTGCGATGATTCCGTTTTAAGAAAGCAATTTGTAAACTAAGCTTGACAGCAAAATGCAATTTTTGAATATTGCATCTCATAGGTTAGCGTGAATATTAATTCCTGATTATTACATCTCATAGGATAGCGTGCATATTAATTCCTGATTATTATATCTCATAGGTTAGCGTGAATATTAATTCCTGATTATTATATCTCATAGGTTAGCGTATGGTATGCTAGAAGATCAAAGGCAAATACGTGAATGCTAACTGCGATACATTATACAGTTATACGAGACATTACACTTCGGAATTATACGTTCGTGTATTAATAATTGCACATACCTTGTACAGCGTGTACGGTGCGACTTTGCTTGAATGTAGTCGTCGGCGCAGCTCTTTCTGATAAGATGATGTTGATCGTTTGGCTCTAACAGTACATTCTTTAGCAATACTATCTGATGGAAATTTGTCGTTTTTGTCGCAAAGTTGAGACTCCGTTTTTGAGCATACTGCGGTCGCGTCAGCGGGGACAAATTCGTCGTTTAAGGATGCTTTACATACACAGAATGTAAACTCATTGCCATAAAGACTCGGATTCCAATTATCGGGATTTAAATAACTTTCATCAGTCTGTATTCTGTGAAATCAAAGTATAGCTACATGTAAGTTATTATTATTGTATTGTTGTTGGATTTGTCTTTATACATTATTAAAGTAACGGAAAAATAATGTTTATCAAAACTCTATCCAGGTGTTCATTTCACAAAATAATGTCTATGTGCCAATAAACAGTATATGTGTATTCACGGATTCTTCAAATACTTGCGATAAAGACCTGCGTAAAATGAATTACGAGTTGGTAATTCGAAGCTCCAGTTTTGGGGTTTGACATGGTTTGTTAAAGCCGTTTATATTGCGTCTGTAGAGTTTGGATTCTCGAATATGTAATTTATATACACACCTCTTCGTCAGTAGGTTTAGAAACGGGGTACATATTTTGTAAAATTGGGCTGTTTTTGGCGGGATAGCTACTTTAAATAGAACACCCATACAATGTACCTAATCAAGTAAGACTATTGGACTCAACGAGTACGGCAATTTAAAAACATAATGATTACGTATATGAACATTGCAATAATTGTATATGTAACGTTGTTTCTATTCTTAAAAGTTTATTTATATTATACTCAAGTATTGATCATTGGGATGTAACAGATACGTCTGGTCTCCGCGAGTAGGTTGATTTAAATACCAAGATGGGCGTAGCCCATCGACGTTTCTAAATAAACAAGGAGCAGCTGAGAAAGACTCTATCTTTTTTGTAGTATAGTGTGCTTCGTGACAATATCCTAACTCTAAATTCCATTTCTCGGAAGTTAGAGTATGGTAGAGCGCCGCCCCTTTATTTATCCCGAATTAAATAATTTAATGCTATGCATTCATCAACGACAATTTCACCGACCATACTACAAGAACTAATAGAGGAAGGATGTGATCTGTTGCAACATTTTTATATTACAATGCAACTTTGCTCTCCTACATTGGCGAATTATCACATTGCAATACGTATACGAAGCACATACTTTTTTATTAAGTGACGGGAAAATCGTAATCTCTTTAAACAATTCATAAACAATGGCATAACATATACCTTACGATTTAAGAGAGCTTATCTTCATTGTAACTGAACCCTAGATATGTCTACTACACCAGACAAGTCTTAATGTGTTTTAAACAAAAACATATATCTCGACCGAGGCTGTAAGTTATCGTACAAACAAGGCATACATTTAATGAAACATCATCCTTAGGCTACCGGACCGCCGCATGTAATTCATAGTGGCACTTTCTAAAATGTTTCAGAATGCGAAGAAATATGTACGATGAAGTCAAGCAAACACTGTGTAACGTACAACATAAAAGGGCAGGTAACTCCAGCAAAAAAACACTATTTAACCGAATTACTCCTACAATATGCGTAACTCCATTTCACAGTTCGACTGTGGCATCTTGGATTGTGTACCGCGTCTAGGAAAGGACGAATCATTGATTAATATGGACAGAGAACATGTGATGCTATACGTCACATAGGTACTTCCACAAACGTTTCAAGAAAGTCAAATGAGAAGAAGAGAAAATACGATGTATGACTGACATCCGGAAAGAAATACACCACAAGTCGAATAAGAATACAAGCGTTGAACAAATTTATTATATAGTCACGATAATTGTAATATATGTTACTCAGTGGTGTATATTAAAAGCGTCCTCTGTGAGCAATTATGTCGATACCATCAACATTTGCGCCACATACCAAACGCACAACGCTGATTACTGGCGACGATAATACGCACAATGACAAATATAGTTAGTCATGGGTATCCAGTGAATATAAGTAAATTCCAAACGTCAGTATATTTACTGGATTAATCGTATCATCGGCAGAGCCTCGATTCCGATGAAACAGTTATTCCTCGTGTTGGAGTTTACGATCTTTGCCGAATATCCATGACAGATTCTTATATGTATCCATTTACCCCGAAATGCATAGTAGACAACATCTTTTATGAACCGAATCTTACTTGTTATGTTTGTTCAAATCAATTTTAGGGCAAAAATACAGACTTACTGCCATGAGTCTGTGAAGGCATACGGATATTTTTGAAGAGATGTGACTGTTCCATCGGAATGAGTCAGATCATTAGACCTATCACCATCAAAGTTGCCACACAGTCCTTCTGTATTTCCAAAATCTTTTGGACTGAGATACACGTCCAAGTTCAAGTATTGTCCATAGGTTCTCCATTGTATAATCGCGATCTCGACGTACGTGCCAATTGGAGTGTACACCTAAATGTATATAAATTGGCTTATAACATGAACATACAACACGATATGTTGAGCTTGTGTCGTAAAGTGAACCATTATTGTTCATACTTAACTTTTTCATTATAGTATTTGATTTCAGCAGGGACTGAGTAGTAAGTAATGCTATCTGGCATGTATCTAAGCATAGTTGATTATAATTAATGCTATTTGCAAATTGAACTTATTTATACGAATTTTGTCTAGAATACAAAGCAATATTTTAGAGCTGATTTTTAGGAAGTTCCGCTCCGGAATACAATTATTTTTATACATATCATTTCCACTGAAAATCCAAAACTTTTGATATTAAACATGTGCATATAGCAACTAGGTTTAAATGTGTACCAAGGTTTTGGAAGATACCTCGAAATACATAATATTACAACAACTTGATTAAACCATTTCCAGAAACAAACACATTTGCAGTTGCATTAAGTGCAACTAAGAGGTTTTAACATGACATTTGACGATACATGACTGATCACCATAGTATGCATAACATTTTGAAATGACTATGATAATGATGTGTTAAACAATCATTGATTTATGAATCAATTACTTGCTGTAAAACCTTCAACATTCTCATCCTTCTCAAACGTGTTTCAGTTACACTGGAATCCTATGATTGCCAGATATTTAGAATTAAACAGAACTAATAGGAAGTCATGGGTAAGTATATGGGAAAATGGAATATTATAATCAAAGCTACACACTTTCCATCCACAAAGAAACAGTAAATATATTGAACTGCTCTATCTAAAAAATATGTTGCTCGCCACGTGATTGTCATAAAACAAGGTCAATTGCACATACATGTTCAACTGTTATACCTGATATGTATTGCCACCGTTCAGTTCTCTTACGTCAAGGATATTTTCTTTACATGACGGGAAAGTTATGACTTTTGTTGCACCGCAAATGTTGATCATAAATATGTCCCCACCAGCACGAACGGATACGGCACATGTACACTTCGGACTTGAGTGGCATGTTATAATCTGTTCTTGTATCTGAAAAGAAAATACATCAAACCAAAAACAGTTATTATAAAGCGGCAGTAACGTTTGATATTCATCTTCAGCCATGTAATGTTGTACCTATAACGGTTCATTCCCTTGTTTTTCTGGTTTCTGACAATGCACTGAGTTAATTTTCGGTCTTTGTTGCAACTATTTATATTAATATATACATGCATTGACTGTAGTGAATTATTTCCCATTATGATTATTGCATTTTCATTGTCACAACTAGTGTTAACTTAGTAATAAGACATATACTTATAAGTATGTTAAACGAGCGACATTAATGAATATACTGTATATAAAACGGAACACATGCGAACTATTAAAGACCGTAAACATGCTGTTAATTGTGTTCGTGTTTGCTGGAATATTTCGTTTTATATTTACCTCAATGGCGTATTTCTTGTTTCTGTATAGTATGAACTCGCCTTCACGATTCTGATGTTCGTAAGGCCTACACAATTAATGTCACATGAAAATAAAATATTATCATAATAAGTATACCAGTCAAATACGTCACTGCACTAACATGAACACGGGCTCTGATAAAGTATGTATCGCTCTAGACGCGAGAATCATGGCTCTTATGTAGTATGTACCTACCTTAGAGCAATGGTTCCTTATTCTTTAATTATACACAGGGTCCAGTACCGACCCCCGTACGCGCTTTTCCGGTGAGGTTTATGAATGCATCACAGAATGCCTGTATAAACAACCACAATATTTCAAAAGTACCACAACTGCATGCAGAAGATTAACCAGATAGAGGAAAGACGCGCCGATATTGTCAGTATGTCAGTGCTCGAAGACCACTGTTAGAGGTCCGACATTTTCATTGTTTACGTTCGAATAATCTCGTTGTCGTTTGACGTCTCGTTCCCTATTTGCAAACTTAAGGCCGACCTATTCCTCACAAACCTGACGCCTTCCTGTAAGAGTTGTCGATTTGTGTCAGATTTGGGCGGGTTTAAATTCCCAAATACGCAATACGAGTCAGTGCTTGATATGTCGAAATGTCTTCATTCTAGAATGTCTGCTAAAACTTGGACAGTCGTACGAAAATGCCAAAGTTCGACGATGTATTATTGTCTTTGGTGAGTTGAATGCACGCGTGGTAAATACGGCGGTTGTTTATGCAGGCATTGCTTGACGTCTTCAGAAACCCTTCTTGATTGGGTCAACCCTGATACCTAAAAAATCTATAAAGGGTGGCAGAGTAGCTCTATGGTATAGGTACACAGTATACACAGGTAGTGTCGCTCAAAATCAATAAAGATATAACTTGTATTTGATACACTGAAGGGTAGAACGCTGCTGTAATACTATGTGTATATTACTTGGTCATTTAATATAAACGTAATGCAAATACGAAGCTGTAGTCAACGATATCCCTTGCGTCAACTTATATTTTAATTGGAATAATTTCATCTATGATATCTTTGCTATAGTTTTAGCATCAGTCACCAAAAGGTCACTTCAGAATACTATATAGCGTATATATCAGAAGCAGGCCGGATAACCATTGGCTGCCATTTTGAACAAAATTGAATTGTTATGTGCCCATTATAATTGGATATTTGTTGTGTTCACGCTAAACCATGAGTAGACATATATTCAGGCAAATTTAAGAGTGCATGCACTATATAAAGAAAAAATAATAGCATGCATAATGCAGACACGGAGGGTTAATAGGGATACTGCATTGGAACAATCGGTGGTAATAAGGCGTTCACGTTTAGTTGACCGATCTCATGTTTTTAGTTTTGACGAAAACGGAATTGATGGGGTTATCGAACGTTCATTTGGTCTTAGAAAATATAACTTACCATCCATCTGCTGTATACATGTGTGGATCGATGTGTGAATAACACTTTTTATACGCCCAAGGAATATCGTCGACTACCTCTACCTGTGCAAGAATCAACATGACTATGAAGTTAAGGATTTTATTTGTATAACTAGCATATATTTTTCTTTTCAAGGCCGATACATCTCTGTTATATGTTTACATTTCGAGGTTTGGTAAGATATCTGATAAGCATATGAATTATCATAGCGCATATATGTGGTACTTGTATTAGAGTTAAGGATTCGTGAATATTTATTTACAATGATCCAATTTAAGAAATGGAGTTAACTAAGATGAAAGTATCGCATTGAATCAGTCACTTGTAAAGTTACATTTATTTAAGTGTTTCAAGTTGAAGTTGTCTTCTGCCGATATGTTTTATTTTGACTTTCTCATATCATTTACAATGGTATTTGACAACTTGCCTGCCTTAACAATATGAACTTTTATTCAACCAATCGTCATAAACCCATCGACCATACCTTGGAATATGTAGTCATATACGAAGTTAATTGCCTTCTGAGTAACCTAGACTATAGTTACTGACACGGGTATTAAGTTCTGCACATCGTCTGTATGATATGAGCAAATGTGTCATGTTGCAATCCGTTCATGCAAGCAAGAGTTATCGAGCGGTCACAAGGTGTGTCTTACTATAGGCATACAGTGTGACCTTGACCGTGAACATATCAACAAACGGTGTTGGGTACTTCTCATCGGTTTCATGAGATGAGTCAATGTCATACCATGCATGATAGAGTTATGAAGCGAACACGAAATGCGCCTTACTTTGTCTTTTGTGTATGTTTGTTGCTTCCAAGGGATCCGCTTCTCATTATTTATTAATAGAGGCAAATGAGAAGGGCCTTCTGAATGACCTTGACTTGAAGATGCTGATATGAGTGTTGGGTTGTGCACACGATGTGATGGAATGAGTAAATGAGTTATTTTGAAATCATCGAATGCATGCAGTAATTAAGGAACGGACATGAAATGGGCAATACTATATGCATATAAGAAGTGACTGACTTAAATGTGACATTGACTTTGAACAGAATGACCGGGGTATTGGGAGCCGCACATCGTCTTGATGAGACGAGCCACTTTGTCACGTTATTTTGAAATCCCTCCATGCATGAAAGAGTTATGGAACGGACACGAATTGTGACTTTTCCTATATACCACTTTCGCTAGACACGAATTGTGACTATTTCTATATACCACTTTCGCTATGTAGTGGAGAATATTAATAATAATAACACTAATCTTGATTTTACTGACCATAACGTGTTAATTAAAACGAAAGTTATTTATTTATTGATGTTTTACATATTTTCTCTTTTTCAACATGTACAAAAAACATTAGTAAAATAAATAATGCATCCCAGTGAGGGTGGCAGTGGATATTTTCAACCTTTGGAAAATTAATGAACCGCGTATCGTGTACTAGTACTCACTTTCTAGATTACATACGTGATCTGCTGGTTCATTAGTTTAATAAACCTTATATGTAACACGCTTGCGTTATATATAACACATGCACAAGTATGCAATAGCCATATTCAATAATGTTTTATTCTTTTAACGGAATACTCTAATTATGAGTTACAGAATAACTATACAAATCTATATCTTAAGTGTATGCATTGTTTATAAACATGCATCACTTACGCAGTTAATAGACTAGTACTAATGGAGTGTAAATAGAAATAATAAGGGGACCCCTGAAGAGATTGCCCTTGGCATATTTATAACGGCTAAATATATACTGGCATGTATACACAATATATGTGTAACATCTTACATACATACATTAGCAGATACTCCTAAAACAGTCGAAACATTGCTTGAAACCAATATTGGTATAATGCGCTGTAAGCGTTAGCATATTAATTAAGAAATATTAATAAAGAAAAATTCATTGGATATTTGAAGCAGTGTACAGTCTATGTTTTGATAAATCAGACTTTTTATGTTTTAGATGGCTACAGTATGATACAAAACAGTAAGAAAATGCACACAAAATAATTATAACTTGAAAACTATAAAATATATTGTCATAAAACTTGGTACATAGGTGTAGGAGCATATGGAGATTATGCACACAATTTATTTCGTGATATGGCCAAAATTGTGGTTGTTATGGTAACATAATTCTGTCGTTAGATATACAGCTGAGTAAGGGAACTTTATACTCAATAAATATTCGATAGTTACTTCCCTTCAAATAGAGTTATATATTAATACATGATTGAAATTGATGTTAATTTCTTTGCGTACGTATTTTTATTACTTGTTGTATTATATTTGTAACATGTTAGTAAACTTACTGGATTAATAAAAAAGTGAGTTATATCTTTCACAAATTTGTAAGTACTCAAACTTGTTTTGTTAAGGTTGCGAAATGTACCATGCCTTTGTTATTTGTCTAAATCATAGCTTTTGTTGGGTCTGGTCCAACAAAAAACATTTACTGTCAAACATCTGACCGGTAGTGGACATATGTATTTCCGTTCAATACTGGAATATCTTGTTGTTTTTTGTTCTGCGGGTGATTTTGATTGACTCTGGTCCTTGAATGCTATATTTCCTGGTTAAATTTTATATCTACTTTTAAGTGATATAGTCAATACAACGATCATAAATTGATTTCGTTTTTGTCCAGTCACTGGTTATAGGGCTATTATATTTACTCCTGTGGAAGCTGTACGCAGCTAACACAGGGTAATGTACTACAATCAGATCCCTATCATACAAGCTTATACTCTTATGATAAAAGCGCTATTTCTTTCATACTACAACTATTCATGAAGACGCTAACTTTTAGTAAGGGATCCCATCTATTTCGCAGCGCACAAAAACAAAACAAAATTGCAAATAGTATCTAGAAAATGCTTTAGTCTAATGAGTTTAAATTTCGTTGGCGCACGATATTGATACGTTTTTCACATAACCTATGCAGCTTTTAGCAATTGTTTTTGACAAATTTGATACTTTGATGATTTTATACACAATTTCTACAAAATATGACAATGAAATAGAATAACTTGATACAAAAACACAATTTACGAAACTTAAAAAATATAAGAATGTGTATCGGATATTACTTTAATAATTCCAAGTATAGCTTGTATGTCTGAAATTGTCAGAGATTCATGATTAGACACACAAACGAACACCGTCAAAGCTTGTTTATAAATTTTATTGATCGAACCTTTCGTACTATGCATCAACATGTTGTGTACAGATTCATTAGGAGTGATATTGGCGCCGCAAATCGTGTCAGAGACAGTGAATAAGTAAGATAATACAGTATTCGCTATTGGCATATAATAAGCAATACAATATTAGCTTGCCGCTGAAATAGAATGATGAAAACTAAAACAGCAACGTAATAAATACATATGCAAAGTGTAGAAGACTTTAACAACTTCAATACATTCGACCACAATATTACATGCAAAACATGTTGACTGTCGTCCTTAAATGCTACTTATCCTGTTCGATTGTTTTATATCTATATGAATACCTCATACATACTTACTGTAACATAGTCGATTAGATAGTCGTGCCATATCGGATGACTTCCATAGTCGCCAGTCGACAAAATCACTGTGAAAAGTATTTCTTCATTGTAGCTGGCAGTAGTAGTTTCGATGTCCATAGAATAATTTTTGGCGACCCAAGCATCAGCTTCAGTTCTTATCAAACCCTTAAAAATATAGTGTATAATTGTTACACATGCATATCCTACTCAGACACGGAAATACGTAAACGCATACAGTTTATATTAATCACGATTTTCAGTTTCAGTTTCTTAAATAACTTGCCTGCAGTGTATGTATGCGTATAATACAACATACCATAACGGAATACCTTCGAATCAGATACATGCAATGCAGTACAGTGGCAAACTGAATACAACACATTATATCAGTAATTGGAGGTATTACTCACTTTCATTTTCGTCTGCTAAGCCGAGATAACAGTAACATTTAATTTAGTCCAAACCAACTGGCAATGCTAGTCTAAACCAACTGGTAATGCAGACAATGGATAGTTAGCAATTTATGTCCGTCCATTGTTATTCATATGTCAGATGTACACACACATTGGCCATGTGCTCGATTGTATTTTACTTTTAATTTGGTAAAATATTTAGTGAATATCAGCCTGACTGGCAAATCGAAACTATGCATTGTTGAGAAACGGAATCTAACACACAGAAGAGCACTTTATCATACAGCTATTCACGTTTTGACAAAATATGGCTCTATCAGGCTAGTGAGATTGGTTTTATCATGTATCATGCAAGACAACAAGGCGGAATACCTCGGATTTAATTGTACCTACAGTTATGTGACTTCATCAAGCGTAATGAAGAGCAAATTAATATTGCGCTGCCATGTCAATCGTAACATTATGATTATAATATGATGTAGTAAACTAAACATAGTCCGGACATTCTTCATGATGCATATAATATTGCGCCAGCGCATTGTACTATCAAGTTAAATTGGCGAATCTTAGGAAATGCAGAAAGACTAGGTGGAGCCTTATACACGTGCACATTATTCCCTGTATTAACAGACTCAATACAACTTATTTTGCTACATTTATAAATTTGCTTTTGTTATTTGCTTCCAAGAGATCCCTTTTCATGTATTGACATTCACACTGGTGTTTGTTTATTGATGTGTGACGTCTGTAAAAAGTTGCAATGACTACAAATCAGTAGAGTTTAATTTGTGTGGTTTTAAAGTAGAATTTCGCTTAAGCCGGTGCTAGTTGTGGGCGTGAAAGGTGTTGCACCTAACATTATATGTCATGAACAACGTGCTTATGGTGGGCGTGAAAAGTGTTGCATCTAATATTATCTGTCATGAACAAGGTCCTAGTGGTGGGCGTGAAAGGTGTTGTACCTAATAATATATATCATGAGCAAGGTGCTAGTGGTGGGCGTGAAAGGTGTTGCACCTAATATTATCTGTCATGAGCAAGGTGCTAGTGGTGGGCGTGAAAGGTGTTGTACCTAATATTATCTGTCATGAACAAGTTGCTAGTGGTGGGCGTGAAAGATGTTGTACCTAATATTATCTGTCATGAACAAGGTGCTAGTGGTGGGCGTGATTGGTGTTGCACCTAATATTATCTGTCATGAACAAGGTGCTAGTGGTGGGCGTGATAGTTGTTGCACCTAATTTTATCTGTCATGAACAAGGTGCTAGTGGTGGGCGTGAAAGGTGTTGTATCTAATATTATCTGTCATGAACAAGGTCTAGTGGTGGGCGTGAAAGGTGTTGCACCTAATATTATCTGTCATGAGCAAGGTGCTAGTGGTGGGCGTGGAAGGTGTTGCACCTAATATTATCTGTCATGAGCAAGGTGCTAGTGGTGGGCGTGAAAGGTGATGTACCTAATATTATCTGTCATGAACAAGGTGCTAGTGGTGGGCGTGAAGGTGTTGCACCTTACATTTTCTGTCATGAAGTAGGTGCTAGTGGTGGGCGTGAAAGGTTTTGCACCTAATATTATCTGTCGTGAACAAGGTGCTAGTGGTGGGTGTGAAAGTTGTTGCACCTAATATTATCTGTCATGAGCAACCTCAAATAAAACCGAACCTGTATGTGTTGCTTCTAAGTGATCCCCTTTACGTTATGTATGTGTTGCTTCTAAGTGATCCACTTTACGGTATGTATTGATCGTAAAAGGAACTGGCACAGTAGTCTCTGTTTATAAAATGAACATGCAGATGAGCCAGATTTAATTACCATCATCTTTATTCCACACCAGTCGGGACTATTGACAGTTAGAATAGACTCTTTGCACGAGTATTCATTTGTCTTATTTGCGTTGATCATTTGAATCTCGTTGAAGCAAAATGCCGTGGACATGAAGGCAAACTTTTCTTTATATGCACATCCAAGAGGAACAGTTGGCTCGAACACGATTGTGCTTTTCTCATTTCGTTTCATCGAAATACGTCTCGTGTGTACCTACCATTTAATAGAACTAAGATTGAATATAAATGAGCATGTGTTTACAAATAAAGCATAGTATCGTTTGAAACACAAAACAAAAACAACAACATATTAAATGTAAATTAGGAGTTGATGTTACGCCAGTGGTGAGATATCTCCGCTATAGTGTTGATATTAGAGTATATTGACAATATGTTATATTATAAGATGACTTATATTTTCAGAATAAAAACTCTATAGACACAATATAAAGGGCTTTAACCAACCAAGCGAAATCCCAAAACTGGAGCGTCGAATTAATAGTTACCAACTAATAATAATTAATTTTACGCATATTTTATCACGGGTATTTTAAAAACCTGTGAATAAACCAATAATTTCAATCGGCACATTCACATTATTATATGACCTGCAAACATTGATAGAGTTTTCATATATATGGATTTTAGTGTACTTTTGTCGTTATCTGGCGAGTTAGTGACTTTAGCAAGAAATCGTATCAAAATAAGGTTTTTCAAACTCTAAAGAATTAAATCCTATCTAAATAGTTTTATCACTTTATCCCTCCGGGGCAACGGACAACCGTTTCATCATTCTTGCTAAATACATACTATGCTAAATTAGACAGTCATAAACAGTACAATTAAATTGGTAACTTAGTGATTAGGAACATCAGTGTTGAAATCTAGAATCAGTCTTCTTGTATTAAATTAGTATATATAGTTATAGAACATGAACGTGGTCGATAACGATTGGTAGCACTTTCCTTGCTTCTTGAGTTACATCTCTCTATTGAAAATGGCGAATAATTTGTAAAATCTATGACAAGTATGTCCATATAGACGAGGATGTTCCCCGAGCTACTTCTTATGGGGTCTATGTTTCTCACCTTATTCGTTTCTCTAGAACTTGTAGTCGTGTTGAGGACTTTAATATTCGTAATATTTGTATAACTAAAAAGCTACTTAAGCGTTGCCATAAACTTCGAAAAATATTTATTTTAATATTTTAAGCCTGATCTACTTTTAAAATATAAAAGCAATTTAAGAACTCTTCTGTGACAAGGACTATCCCAACCTGACTTGTATTGTGATGTGATTTACAAACTTCCTAAGATCCCTAGGTCATAATCACTTTCATACAATCTTTATTAAAGGTGTTAAAATGTTTATCAAGAGATGTTATGACCCTATCAATTTGCAATGTACTGCATGCTTGGTGGTTGACCGATTTACTTTCCTCTTTGATTGTGCGATGACCGGTAAGATTGTGGATCCTATGATGACGTCTATCTAAATCCGTATAGGACGGTAGCGTTTGATGTTTGTATGAAATCGTGTCTTGTCGTACCCTTATGGGTTTGTTCTCTTGTTGCTCCGGCTTCTGTCAAGTAACTGAGTACTTACTTTGTGGCTTTCTAGGCTTTTATATATTATATATACATGGTCATTTGCGTGTTTTACTTATATTGCCTATTAATGCTGCCTTGTCTGTCAGAGATTATAACCAGGTTGGTATATCTTTATTTACACTGTTGTCCCATTTATTGGGACGACAATAGGGTAAGATTGAGTTTTGCACCCTAGAACCTGGTTTAAACCCCAAGCCGCTTGTTTTGCCACTGACCGTTTCAAGGCGGTAGCCCTATTGTCAACCTTTTTGTGTTTGAGATATATTATCTTGCTTTTAATTCATATTTAAAATCGTTCTTTGTTTCTCTGTGTGTTTGTGGTTGACTGTCTCCTTGAAGGCTACTTTTCTAGTTAGATTTTTATATCTACTTTTACTGTAGGAACTGCATGTATATTATATTTGTGGCATGGTCACTGAAATTCCTTTTGCTTTTTGCGCAAGTGTAAATCGTTTAACTGAACCATTTATTCTGAGAGGTGTTGCATGGTCACTGAAATTCCCTTTGTTGTTTGCACAAGTGTAAATCTTTTAACTGAACCATTTATTTTGAGAGGTGTTAAACCTCTCAGAATAAATGGTGTACTCTAACCACCAGTTTACAGACAGCTAAAATGGACAAGCTAAAAAAACAAATAGAGTATGGTCTCATATCGTTGATTGGTTTAAATACCTCGATGGGCTCTCGATGTTTAAATCAACAAACTCAATGAGACCATACTCTATCTATTATTCATTGTGTGTACACTTTATATTGTTATGCATTCATATGTTGTAAAGATATATTTGAACACGATGGAATAATTCAGTTTGGGAAATGAAGCATGATGGAATTAATATGTATGAATAACCGGTTTTTGTAATTCGAAAATTTATCAGTTTAAAAGTTATTATGATTTTGATATAAACCTAGGGTAAAATCATGCCAAAGTGTTGTGGATTGTATGTCTCCACGTCACGTTGAATCGCATAGCATGGGATAATAATTTATGCTGACTGTTTTTTTATGTATATAACAGGAGAACTCTTCCCCCACTTGATAGTAAAAATCAACAGTGGAACATGTACCTCGTTGTCAACGGACAGATTGTGATATATTTTGGACGTGAACAGTGATAGTGTTTTTCTCGTAGTCAGACTTTTCTAGCTGTAATATTATTCCAGTAATTTATGTATTTTCTGTATACGATTGCCGTCCAGATGACTGTTTATACCTTCTGGTTCTTGATTGTCAATAATAAAGATTTATGGAAAACAAGAATCGCGGGGAACTCGGTTTATACATAAAAGTGAGAATTCCAATAAAAGATTTTTTGTAGTTTTCTGTCTTTGCCTGGAACCCCTACATAACGTGGTCAAGCGATGGGAAAGCTTATATTAGCAGGATTTTGTAACTGATATTTCGACAATTAAACACGCATTAAAATGTTTTACTGAAAAAATGCGATAACCAGTTTAAAATTACATAATACATGTTTAAGTTTACAATATGAAAACCTTTTCAGCCAAAATTAAGTTTGATTTCGTGCCCCAGTCAACCCCGTTTTCGCTTCTTGGAGAAGAGGATGGATAGGGTTTAACGTACTGAAAAAGCCAAATTTCCTCGGCGGAGGGCAACATGCTTAGTAGGATGCTACCAGCATATATGTTTATTTTGGTTTTCACGTCGTGTTTAATACACAGAGATAGTAGTTGAAAGATGTTACTCCTTGCTTGGATGAAGGTTTAGTCGAACGAGAAGAAGGGCTGAGCTACAAGCTATAATCTGGGATAGTTCATAGTTTTATTATTATTAATATTAGCCGTAGTGTTAAGCTTGGCGTATAACACTTAGAAACAATTAGCTAATAAGTGTTAGGATTTGGAAGATAAAGTTCAAACCCTTAACTTTACTTTAGTTCGGATATATTGTTATATAGTTGTAGGTTCGAACAGATTAATTCCAAACCAAATTATTCAGACAAAAGTCAATACATGCTGATATACGTTCAGGTTTTGAGATCATTTTAATTGATTGTGTTTTTAAAGCATTGCTATGAACTATTGTAATTGATTGAGCTTAAGAATCATTGCTATGAACTAATGGATTGTGCTTTAGAATAATTGTTATGAACTATTGCAATCGATTGGGCTTTAGACTCATTGCTATGAATTATTGTAATTGGTTATGAACTATTGTTATTGATTGAGCTTTATTCTCAATGCGATACACTATTGTAATGTATTATGCTTTAGAATCATTGCAATGAACTGTTGTAATTGATTGTGCTTTAGGTTCATCGCTATGAACTATTGTAATTGATTTTGATTTAGAATCATCGCTATGCACTATTGTAATTGGTTGTGCTTTTGAATCATTGCAATGAACTATTGTAATAGATTGTGCTTTAGAATCATTGCTATAAACAATTGTAATTGGCTGTGATATGGAATCATTGCAATGCAATATTGTAATTGATTGTGCTTTAGTGTCAATATTATTGTATTGCAATTGATTTTGCTAAAGAATCATTGCTATGACCTATTATAATCCATTGTGCTTTAAAATCGTTGCTATGATCTATTTTAATTGATTATGCTTTAGCATCATTGCTATGAACTTTTGTAATATATTGTGCTTTAGAGTCATTACTATGAACTATTGTAATCGATTGTGATTTGCTATGGATTATTGTAATCGATTGTGCTTTAGAATAATTGCTATTAACTATTGTAATTGATCGCGATGCTTTAGAATTATTGCTATCAATTATTGTAATTGATTGTACTTTAGACTCATTGCGAAGAAATATTGTAATTGGTCGTGCTTTAGAATCGTTGCAGTGGACTGGTGTACTTGATTGTGCTTTAGAATGATTGCTATTTACTATTGAAATCGATGGTGTTTTAGAATGATTGCTCAGAACTATTGTTATTGATCGTGCTTTAGAATCATTGATGTGAACTATTGTAATTAATTCTGCTTTAGAATCATTGCTATGAACAATTGTAATTGATTGTGCTTTAGAATCATTGTGTTGAACTATTGTAATAGATTGTGCTTCAGAATAATTGATTTGAACTATTATAAATAGTTGGGCTTTAGAACCATAGATCGTAACTATTGTAATTGATTGTGCTTTAAAATCATTGCTATGTACTATTGTAATTGATTATGCTTTAGACTCATTGCTAAGAACTACTGTAATTGACTGAAATTTAGAATCATTGGTCTGAACTATTGTAATTGATTGTTGTGCTTTAGACTCATTGCTATGAACTATTGTAAATGATAGTGCTTTAGAATCATTGCTATGCTATATCGTAATTGATTATGCTTTAGAATCATTGTTATGACCTATTGTAATTGATTGTGCTTTAGAATCATTGCTATGAACTATTGTACTTGATTGTGATTTAGAATCATTACTGTGAACTATTGTAATTGGTTGTTCTTTAGAACCATTGCAATGAACTATTATAATTGTAATTGAGTATGCTTTAGAATCATTGCTATGAACTATTGTAATTAATTGCGGTGCTTTAGAATTATTGCTATGAACTATTGTAACTGATTGTACTTTAGACTCATTGCTAAGAACTATTGTAATTGACTGAAATTATAAACATTGGTATGAACTATTGTAATTGATTGTTGTGCTTTAGACTCATTGCTATGAACTATTCCAATCGATTGTACTTTAAAATCATTGCTATGAACTATTGTAATATATTCTGCTTTAGAATCATTGCTATGAACTATTGTAATAGATTCTGCTTTAGAATCATTGCTATCAACTATTGTAATATATTCTGCATTAGAATCATTGCTATGAACTATTGTAATAGATTCTGCTTTAGAATCATTGCTATGAACTATTGTAATAGATTCTGCTTTAGAATCATTGCTATCAACTATTGTAATATATTCTGCATTAGAATCATTGCTATGAACTATTGTAATAGATTCTGCTTTAGAATCATTGCTATGAACTATTGTAATAGATTCTGCTTTAGAATCATTGCTATGAACTATTGTAATCGATTGTGCTTTTGACTATTTGCTATGGATTATTGTAACCGCTTGTGCTTTAGAATCATTGCTTTGAACAAGTATAATTGATTGTTGTGCCTGAAGTTATGACAAAATAAAGTTCCATCCCTGGAAACACATATTTGTTAAGCTCATAATTATGTCAAAATCAAAGCATTATATGATAAACATATTACATGCAAAGTTTCTCAGAAACTGAACTAGACCGATGAAGTGTCGTACACATTTTTTTCAAATAAATATTACAAATGGCACAACACTTCAGATGTCAAGGTGAGGTTCGGAAAAATATTTATTTCGATTATATGTGTTGATTAGTTGTTTAACATATGTCTGAAATTGGATGTGCAGCTATTAGACGACACTGGCACCAGAATATGACAGTTCTATGGGGGTTGAAGCAGTGTAGGAATTCTGGTACAAACTCTGGAGTAAAAGTCCACAATAGTGCAAAGGATGCCACCACTCTAATTAAAAAAACCAACCTGGTCAACGTACCATATTTTGTACATTTTTGTGTGGGCCAATCACTGTGTTTCATAAAGACTTTTAGCTTGGAAACTTTAGGTTCGAAATGGCCCAGTAAACTTTATTCATATAGGCCAACATAGTAAAAGTGTGCTATGTTGTGAGACCCGAGGATGTAGCAGACGCGATTTTGGTGGCAACAATTTTCACGACACAACCCTGGTTCCCGAATTTGCTTCATCTGATATGCGGACGGTGTTACATACTTCCGAAGGTGGAGAGAATATTGTCACTACCAAACAAACACAAAACCCATCCATTAGTATCAATGAAAATGTATTTTTTTCAAGATATCAGGTACTACATTAAAAGTGCAGGCCTATCAGAAAACGCTACAAGAATCATCATGGCCTCTTGGAGAACCTCCACACAAAAACAATATGGGACATATATCAAAAAGTGGATGCAGTTTTGTGGTGAAAAACAAATTAATTCATTTAATCCATCTATAAACAACATGATATTATTTCTAACAGACTTGCATAGCATGACGTTGAGTTACAGTACTATTAACACCATATAATTCTCCGTGGATTGGTTCCGATAGAATTATAATCAAACTTCACCTTACAGGTAAGTCTTGTTTAATTTTACAATTCTATCGGACCAATCCACTGACTGAGAAATCGAATTTATATATCATTTTAAGTGTATACGTATGTTCCGTCAGTGTGATAGCTTACCTTAATGCCGGCGAAGAATCCGTCGCTGCTAACTGTATCTGTGAGTAAACCGGTTTCGCTTTTTGCCACCCTTATGTGACATTTTATCTAAACAAAGCAGTATATAGGTATTAATACAAAGTGCACAAAGCTTTAAGGCGTTGTATTAGATTTCATTTTTGAAACCCGTATGTGATTTGTTATCAAAACAAAATAGTGTATAATTATGTATTACTATAATGAGCACACATGTTTGTTGCATAGTGGTTTTGTACAGTTGTATTGCCAATTTTCCAATGTATTTGTCACAATACTCTGCAGCAGTCTTTGAAATGCATTTAACATAAAATAGAGCCTACATCTTATGTCTAATATATATTTTAACGACAACCGACTAAATGTCATAATCTGATGACGTTATTCTTCCTTTAATATTTTGATCTTAGCCCAGTTTCTCAGAAAGAAAACATAAAAAATCACACAAACATATTTGTATCTTGGATTAAAGTTCAGTGCACATTTATGGAGCAATTAATCTTGAATAACAGTTGACTTGTTGCTTCCAAGGGATCCCCTTTTCAGTTTTTATTAAATATGTTGATAAAATATCCGGCACTTTAACCCCTCGCGAATACTGAACTATGATACATCCACTTGTATTCCCAATTTCCATGAACTGGCAAATGAACCACATTTTACCTACAAACATTTATGAAGTGTATATAAATGTTTTATCAAACGGATAAATGTATGATACAAAAACGGATACACATATCCTATCATAAATATTCAACTATGCAGCCAAAAGGAGACACATATGGTATCGGAAGATGAATCTACGTTTTCGTAAATAACATGTTTAATAATTGTTACCATAATTCCGAGTCCATAACCATTATTAAGTATCTCTGTTTCAAACAAGTCCAGATCATCTTTGTTCATCGAGGGACCCTTTGACAAGATGTTGTTGTTATTAACAATCCTAAAATGTACCACTCAAACATGATATCCTAACTAAATACGGTATGTTGATATTATAACTGTATCTGGTATTTGGATGATTAGAAACACATTACGCATTACAATATTTCCAAACATATGCAGTTTTATATGTTTATGGAACACGATTACACACTTGTATTACATAACATGGCTTCAGGCAGTGTAGTATTCGTAAGGACGTTTTTCTCGTAATACACTTGAGCATTACAAATGCAAATGAGAACCGAATCAAATCGGTTGTGTACAGTAAAACATTTACTCCCAATTGTTTGCATGGCATACATAAGATACGTTCAGACACCTAACTATTTATCCTTATTTAAATTCTTACTTTATGAAATTCATGTTAGACTGGTAACGTTACATTTAGTCTAAGGTGTCTCAATATTTGTAGTGCGAACGCCTTACCGACGAGTAACGTAGCTGACATCAAGCAAACTACAAAAACACGTCATGATTTTATACAGATTGTCGCCATATACAAGGTAAATTGACAACATTAAAGTTAAACTCTCACATCGTAGAGGTGTTATGTGATAAATATAATCTGTCATTGATGACTGTATTACTGACTTTAATAAACTCGTTGGATAAAAAGATAGGTTACTCGACAGAGCCTCGTATCCTATCATTGTATCCAGCTAGTTTATTAAAATACGTTATTCAGGGTCTCTCATGGAAGATCCTCTATATAGGTTATGATTTAGTGGAGCCTAAACAATAAAAGTCTAGAAAGCTTCACGTATTCAAAACCTTCAAATGACATCATCAACTATTTGACCAATCAGTGATCAATAAAATACCTCCATATTCTGGTAGTGGGTAAACTCAGTGTTTATCGTTGATGCTCAACTGACTTTAGTCCTTTTTAATCTGTAGAGATCATTATACTACAAACTTTGCTTTTTTTGTTTACAACTATGTATCTTCTTTTGGTGCTGTCTGATTTTAAGTTTTAAATTTTACACATCTGGATACATATAATTTAAATTATGGTCTATTTTATTCTTTTTTTTTTTATATAGAGATAGAGGACAAAGTCCACGAAAAATCCATTATTTTTACCCACTGAATATCTTTATATCTCTAAAAGATATAATTCTAATATTCTCGCATAAAACGCCCACCACCCCAACACATACCCCCCAATTTCAACCAACTAACTTGCTCTGGAATCAGCAAAGCAAAGCGTAGTTCGAACATCATTCCTGGTGTTCTGTAATTGTGAATTGTTTATTGGGTGGATGCATTACTGAAAGCACGTGCAGGCACAATATGTTTGTTCGATGTTTCTGACTGAAATAAATCTATACACGAAAGTGTCTCTGACTTGAAATCACTTGCCGCTCATCACTGTGGATTCGATCCCTCATTGGCCTAAGGATCTTTATGCGAGGACGCAATCCATTTGGCCTGCGGAACGTCGGTGGTTCTACCCAGGTGCCCGCACGTGCACATCAATTTACCGGAGGGGAGCCTGGGTTTTCCTCCACCACTAGAAGCTGGAAAGTCGCCATATGACCTTAGCTGTTAGCGCGACTATAAAGTCCATTTTTCAAAAAAGAAAGACTACAATAAAGTAAACATAAACGTGTCTGATCAATTACATATTTAAGAACGCTTTGTGATTATTCTGGTTTATATCAAAGGCATTTAGGTTCCATAAACGGCTTACCAGTCTGAATAGTAGAAGTAGTCAGGTGCTGCTTCAGTAAAACTGCACTTAAATACAAGTTCAGGGCGATTGAAATCATCATTGTCAATATCAACTTCTTGATGGTAGATAAGCTTCGGTATAACTTGTACATCTGTAGGAAGTGCTTCGTCTCCAGGCGCTTCATCTGCAGCTGGAAAACACATAGTTGAATGATTTTCAACATGAACGATCTTTGGATCAATAACACTGCATAATATCATCAACATACTGAGCATGTACCTTGCATACTAAGCATATTTATACCTTTTATATGTTTATACAAGTGTTTAAATCACAAATGCACCGGCCCTATACTTGAAAGACACTGACGATACATGACACATATTTACAAATTCATACTAGTTAAAGGCGGTATATATTATAAGACCAATAGCATGCTTAATTCTTTAGCATCCAAAAAACGACAGTAAGTTTAGTATATTATTATATATCACATACCGGATACACACATTTCCGGTATGTTAGAGTACAGCACATGGCATTATTGTGAAATGACGTCCTGAAGCGTGCTTATTACTTTTAATAATATCATAGATACCGCTCAGTCCAATAAAAACTACGTAGGTGTCGCTTTTTTATTTTTAAATCCCATCACATATCAATGAAGAAGAACTTGTATTTCTCGATAAATGGTACAAATCTATTTTGTCTGAGAGATAGATGTGATTTCTTTATTAGCTTATATCGGTTTGTTATTTTCGAAAACGGCGACACACGCAGTGTCATTTGTTTGCTTGTTTATATGGTGTTTTACATCATTTTCAACACATGTAAGCTTATATATGACGGTCGTTTTTTTTGTGGTGAAGGTAGACAACCCACTTTTCTTGGTAGAACAGTAACGTACATCTCTTGCCATCCGTAGGAATCGACCCGTCTCTCTTACAATAAATACTGATAAATGTGATCCTTTGTGAGCAACAAACACAACTAAGAGAATAAAGTAGCAGACTCGGTTTTATTGAGTCTGTTCATGAGAAGTAATGAAAGAAGCAACACCTCTCACGCCCCCTAGCACCGGCTTAAGCGGTATTCTACTTCAAAGCCACCTCTATTGGGCTCGTTGGTCCCAAAGGACCAGTTAAAAAGTCCCAAAGGACCAGTACAAGTCAAGTTCCCTTCGGGATTCGAACCCACAGCGTTGAGAGGCGAGAAGGTTTACAACGCAACATCGTTAACACCTCGGCCATGGAGACGCAGTGACATTTGAGACATAGAGGAATAGTCTACGAAGACACCAACCATGTTTACAAATAATGCTCAAACACAACCTCCTAACACTTATGTGTGGCATTGCTTTGGGTTAACGATCAGGATTTTATCAGCAATAACAAATGTTATTCAATAATATAAATAAAAACTCAAAACAAATTAACTGAGTCATGACGTCAATAAAGTATTGAGAATGTCGACGTCATTTGACGAGAACGTTCAACAAAGCTGCATTTCAAACACAAACAGATTTAAAAATGTAATAAATAAATTATTAAACTGCTGGGTTCGATAATAAGGAAATATTCACACCACTATATGGCAGGCATGTTTTGTTCGTGTCACTGACTCGCATCCCCTCGTTCGTAAAATGAACCACAGCTTTACAAACTGGTGAATGATTTCCCTATAATCGAACCCAGCAGTTAAATAACCTCTATATTTTCGTCACTCGACGTCGACACCGACGTTATTTTTGAAAAATATTCTACGACTACTTAATACCGTACTATCACTCGGATGACTAACTGATTGTATTTGTCGAATGATAACTCTACATCACATTTTTATTGCGCAGTTTGATATTAGGACCTTTTAAAGATAAAACGACCTCTTTACTTCCACCGAGACCTAGGTTTTCCTTTCGTAATTTAAAATCGGGAATTCAGGAATTTCATAATAAATTTGTTTTAGTTCCTGCAGATAAAGCAGCTTATAATGTAATTATTGTTTGACGCCTTTATCTCTGGAACTTGGCTACACCAAATCGTATACTCCAGTTAATTCTACTGAGCATGCTGAGGATGATGTTGTTTCCGCACATATCACTCGGTGCACTACTTTCAAGGCTGGTGTCAACGCTAAGCAAAATAAACTGCGTACTATGTACTGGATTTCTAAATTACATAAAATTACATAATTACAAGGCTCGCTTTATTTCGAATTCTAGTGCCTGCACCACAACACACATCTCCAAACTTTTAACTTCTTGTCTTACTGCCGTTAAAGATCACGTTAAACTATATTGTGATAAAACTTATGAAAACTCAGGGATTAATTTATTTTGGTCTGTAAAAAATTCAGGAGACGTTCTTGATAAATGTTCAACAACGTTCAAGTTTCATCAATTAGCATTTATGACTTCTCTACACTAAATACAACCTTAACAGATCACCTTATTAAAGACAAGCTAATTTCTCTTATTAAAAAAACATTCGCTGGAGAAAATACTACATTTTTGGAATGTCATAATATTAAAACGTTTTTACTAACGGCAGTTTAGACAATTATACTATAAGGACTTCCTATGAAGTTTGTGAAGCACTAATCTTCTTATTAGATAATATTTTCGTCAGGTATGGAAGCACCGTTTATAGACAAATTGTTGGTATCCCTATGGGTACGAACTGTGCACCACTTGTCGCCGATTTGTTTTTATTTTGCTATGAAAGAGATTTCATTTTGAGTATTTCACCAGATACCCAGGCAGATGTTATTGAAGCCTTTAATGACACCTCTCGGTATCTGGATGACATATTGAACATTGACATCCCTTTCTTTCCGACTATGGTTAATAATATTTATCATAAAGAACTTCAGCTTAACAAAGCTAATATATCTTATAATAACGCTTCTTTTCTTGATTTAGATATATCGATTGATAATGGTGAAATAGTTAGGAAAATCTATGACAAGAGAGATGATTTTAAGTATCCCCACTTGGATGTGGATGTTGCCCGAGCAACTTCTTATGGGGTGTATGTGTCTCAACTTATTCGTTTTTCAAGAGCTTGTTCTCGAGTTGAGGACTTTAATATTCTAATATTTGTATAACTAAAAAGCTACTCAATCAGGGTTACCGTTACCATAAAGTTCGTAAAACCTTTGCAAAATTGTATTATCATAACCCAGATCTTCTTTCCAAATATAAAAATAATTTAAGGACTCTTCTGCGACAAGGACTATCACAACCTGACTTCTATGGTGATGTGATTTATAAACTTCGTAAGATTCTTGGTCATGATCACTTTTATACTATCTTTGTTAAATTTGTTAAAAAGTTTATCAAAAGAGGTTATGACCCTATCATTTTGCAACGTACTGCATGTTTGGTGGTGGACCCTTTTACAGTTCGGCACTATGCTTTCCTGACAGGCTGTGGACCCTAAGATGACGCCTACCTAAAGCCCATTGGGGCGGTGGCGTTTGTTGTTTGTCAATGATTTTTCTTGTCGTGCCCTTAATGGTTTGTTCTCTTGTTGTCTGGCTTCTGCCAAGTCACTGAGTACCTTCATTGTGGCTTTCTAGGCTATTGTGTTTTTGTATTATATTTACATGAGCATATTTGTGTTTTACTTATATTGCCTATTGGTGCTGCCTTGTTGGTTAGAGATTATATCATGGCGGGGATTTCTTTATTAACACTGTCCTGCTTTAATGGGATGACAGTAGGGTAAGTGTGAGGTTTGTTACACCCTAGAACCGATTTAAACCCCCAGTTGCCTACTTTGCCACTGACCGTTTCAAGGCGGTAGCCCTATTGTCAACCCTTGTGTTTGTGATGTCGTTTGCATTTATTATTACTTTTGCCTTCTTGTTTGTCTGTTTGCGTGTTTGTTTCTGTGTTTTGTTGTTGACTATCCTCCTTGAATGCTACTTTCCCTGTCCGATCGTTTTAAATTTCTTCGCATTAGAACTTCTAAACTTCATGACGTGATTTACAAATACAGAGTCACGTTCATTCAATCTTTATTCGTGTTCGAAAGTTTATTAAATAAGGTTATGACCCTATCATTTTGAAATGGACACCATGTTTAATTGTATGGGCACAATGTTTAGTTTTTGACCCATTTACAGTTCGCCACGATTCTTTCCTTTTTGATTGTCCGATGAAAGGACAGATTTTGGACCCAGTGATAACGTCTACCTAACTCATGTAAGGAGTGTACCGTTAAATGTTTGCCTTCAATATTGTCCTGTCCTAAATCATTATGTGCTATTCTCGTATTGCTCTGGCGCATGCGATTTCAGTCAGTAATGTATTTGTTTCTTTCTATGCGTTTGCGTTTTACATGTATTTAAATATGATGTTCGTTTAATACCTTTATCGCCTATTATTGCTGCCAATTGTGTTAGAGGATACAGCATGGCGGGAATTTCTTTATTTATACTGTTCTGTTTTATTGGGATGACGCAAGAGTAAGAGTGTTTAATGCACCCTAGAGCCTGGTTTAAACCCAGCGGCATTGTTTGCTACTGACCGTTCAACGCGCACCTCTATTACCAACCCTTTTATGTTTGTGATTTCTCATACTTTGCTTCTATCATTCCTTGTTATTTTTATTGTTTTGTATGTGCGTTTTTGTTTGACAGTTTTGTGAATGCGACATTACCTGTTCGACTGTTGTACCTACTTCTACTGTAAACAATACTAGTGTACTAGTTTTATAATAAAAAACAACACATACACCTCAAACGAAAAGCCTCCTCACCACGAACAGTTTCGTATAATGTTAAATTTCATATGCATAACAATTGCCGAACATAGCAATTAATTTATTAAAACCATGTTTATTTATTGGTAATCTTAACTTAATTTCAACATCAATTTGAAATCAGAAATATATTTAAATGTGTTTGCTTAAATTTAGTTTATTTTACTTTTCTAAAAGTTATATTCCTCCTTAAAGCTACAGATGCTATATTTAAACTATGAACGAGTCACGGGTGAAGTAGTTTCAAAACCACGAGCAGCCTAAAAGTGGGTATATAAGCCAGAATCGATGCGTAAAATAACATTTTATCTAGCCTTCGTACAGGTAACATCGATCGATATACGTCTTCCAATTATATTTTATGAAATAAAAAAATTATTTGGCCGGAACTGGATTTGAACCAGTACCGTCTAGCTTTTATTTATGCGCATTGTTTTTTTTGGGGAGTAAGTAACAAAGACTAATCAGTGTCGACTAGACTAGTCAACGACTAGATCATTTGTGATTGTTCACGTAGATATAACCACTGGGCCAAAGATATGTGTTGGTACATTGTAGCATTTAAACACTAAATAGGTACGACGCAATAACTAACGCAGACACACGCACACGCTCACACAATTATCAACCTTATGTTAATAGATCGAGATAACGTTGTTTTGAAACGGAAGCCTATTTTAAATTTGATAACAGATTTTATTACATCACGCATGGTTAATTTACATGTACCACATGACGTACTATATACTGAAACGTCTAAGATGAGTCCAAATAATTCAGTTAAATTATTTTGCATTATAATCAATAGTGCTAAATATACTATATTTTCAAGAAGCCCCTGTAGGTAGAACGTCAGTCTGCAACTGACTGTAAATTAGAAACTTCGTGTGTTCAAGTCCCGAGAGAGGCAAACTTTTTTTTCTGCAAATTATAATACTACCTGCACGATGTGCACTACCCAATGACTGTACAGTAAATGATGGTGAACATGAAGTTACAAAGAAAGACACGCATACAAAGAAGAAAGCGATTTAAATACAGGGTCTGTAGCTTTAAATAGGCTTTCATTCATGTTTAAAAATGTCTCGATACCTTTCGTTCATAGCTTGTTTTGATGACTTTTGGAGTGGACAATAACCAAACTGAGAGTTGAGTGTTGTCTTTCCCTTTCACATGTATTTGCTTCATACATTTTTAAAACAAATACTTATATTAGTACATGCTATGATTGTATTAACATTCTAGCAGTCCTTCGTACATCTATCTATATACGTTTTCTTAAAATATCTGCATGTTTAAAACCTTCCCAAGCTACTTACCTTGAGCGATTGCAAGATCTGAAATATAAACAAAATACAAAAATGCATACAAACTTTTAAAATTGATCTGATTGCATAACATCGACTTTATTTTGATCCGTCCTTTGTAACACACGCTTTACTTTTTTATTGGATCGACACACACGTCGTCAATAGTTCATTTGCACACTTGTCTTTTTTTTAAGACAAACTGATTAATAAAAAAAAGCTAGTGTTCTTACATGTACACAGAACTCTGCATGTACAATAATAATGTATTTAACAACATAGAAAACACGTGGATATCATTGACTGATTGTTTGTAACAACTCACCAAAACAATAGGCACTGGCACTTTCTGTTCTTGGTAAGTAATATTCAAGTTTGCCATCGCATTTCCTTATTTTAATTGTAAACTTTGGATTACAATTGCCAGCAAAGGTCTTAGTACATGCATATCCAACAATTTCAGACGTGCCTATATCATTAAACGGTGGATGGGTGTCTGAAAAAAAAAAGCCGTTCAGCAATGACTATTGGAGTTAGTAATTTAATTCAGTTAATGTAAATACATGTTGCAGCCTATCATGTATCAAGCCAAAATGTACATGCAACGATTGAGTCCATATAAATTACTGTTATTAGTATAGTTAATTGTAGATCTATAGTATATTGATTTATATAAAGTACATGGAACGCCGATTAATTGCAGTGCGGACTTGCGGTGTGCACCCATTGCCTTTGAATACTGTGGTTTCTCATTTTTGATAAATATAACATGTACGGAAAAGTAAGAATAAAACAAAGAAAGAAAATGTCCATTGTTTACAGGGAGCCACCATAAATTATATTATCAACCAAATGAAAATTAATTTTAAATGCAATAATCGGGATAGTGGGGGTACATTTTAGCTTCCACCCAAAAATACAAGGTTTCGAAGTTAAAGCACTACCAGTTTAAAGCCATAAAAAATATTAGTTCGGTATGCTATGTAATACAATTAAAAATCATAGGATAAGAATTGTAATATAACTGAGCTGAAGACAATACACATATTACATAATGCTGGAAGGGTATCAACATTGACACATGCATACGTCTGGATCATTAGTATCAATATTACATAATGATGGAAGGGTATCAACATTGACACATGCATACGTCTGGATCATTAGTATCAATATTACATAATGATGGAAGGGTATCAACATTGACACATGCATACGTCTGGGTTATTAGTATCAATATTACATAATGCTGGAAGGGTATCAACGTTGACACATGCATACGTCTGGGTTATTAGTATCAATATTACATAATGCTGGAAGGGTATCAACATTGACACATGCATACGTCTGGGTTATTAGTATCAATATTACATAATGATGGAAGGGTATCAACATTGACACATGCATACGTCTGGATCATTAGTATCAATATTACATAATCATGGAAGGGTATCAACGCTGACACATGCATACGTCTGGATCATTAGTATCAATATTACATAATGCTGGAAGGGTATCAACGTTAACACATGCATACGTCTGGGTTATTAGTATCAATATTACATAATGCTGGAAGGGTATCAACGTTAACACATGCATACGTCTGGATCATTAGTATCAATATTACATAATGATGGAAGGGTATCAACATTGACACATGCATACGTCTGGATCATTAGTATCAATATTACATAATGATGGAAGGGTATCAACGTTGACACTTGCATACGTCTGGGTTATTAGTATCAATATTACATAATGCTGGAAGGGTATCAACGTTAACACATGCATACGTCTGGATCATTAGTATCAATATAGTGCGAGTGCATGTACTTAAGACAAGCAAGTGATGACGGAAGTACACAGATGTGAAGCAACACTAAATATGTATACTTACCAGCCATATAAATAGGAAACATAGTTCCACATTTATTAAACTCTGGTATTTTTGTAATGTCAACCATTTGATACTGCCCGTCTTTTCCATATGTTGAATACCATTTCATAGTAAGGTATTTATCCTCGTTTGCGACATCGGCGGTGTAGCTTGACCCTCGGAGATCGAGCTTTGGCAGTACAGCACCACAATCTTGTACTTAAAGAAGAATACTCAGGCAATATTAATGTATATATTTAGTGTTCAACTCGACATAACTACGCATCATTAAATAATTGAAGCTGAAAAACAATGCGAACAGAATTTATACAAAACACAATGTATAACAACCGTCTTAAGACAAAAACACGATTGGTAAACTCGGGAGCACATGAACGAAATACTTGCGATGCCCTACTCACTAGTATCATGTCTAAAAATGTCATAAGTACGTGTCACTTATCCATCGAACATTCTATATAAATAAATTTGATCATGTCAAGTTCCGAGAAGAAATAACAATACAATTGTAAACTGGTCCAATCGCGGACGGTATCAGGCCAGTCGGGTTACTCTGCCAATGCCAAACATTAATTATAACTATTTGATGTTAGATAATAAATGCATTAAAACTGTCTGCTACGTTTATCTCTTGACTGTGTTTGTTGCTTCCAAGGGATCCCCATTTCAGTATTGTTTATATCATCGCGTATTTCTGATCAATACTTACTGAACAACATTAACCTGACCGGAACTATTTTACAACAATGCATTGTGTACATTTTAAGTTTAGTTAGCTAATGCGTCATTCAATGTTTGAGCGAAAAACTATTCACATTCATGGTATCAGGCATTGACAATAACTATTGAGCGAATCAAGCGTAACCAGAAACCTAATATAATAACAACATTCGGAATTATAAGAAAATATCCGATTCTATTTAACTTGAATTTCGCTTCGTCAGTTGTAGAGAATCGGCAAAAACCTTGCTGTTATTACTGTGCTATCATTATTATTATTATTATTATTATTATTATATGGGAACTTTCCCAAAATATAAAATTACAAGTGTTTGCTGTTCCTTAACTGGAATTTCGTTTCTTTAGGATAAAGAAAATCAGCTACAGCTAGCACGCGTATGGTAAAAAACGAAATCATTATTTATGTAGTATAGTGAACGAATAAATTGAATTAAACAGATCAAATAATAAATATACTGCATTGAATAAAGAAATACATGGATGAATGAGTGTATGAATGAATGAATGAGTGAATGAATGAGTGAATGAGTGAATGAATGAGTGAATGAATAAATAAATAAATGAATAAATGAACGAATGAATGAATAAATGAATGAAGGGACGGACGGACGGACGGACGGACGGACGGACGAACGAACGGACGGATGGATGCATGCATAAATAAATGAACTTGCATGTGTGTACAGTCGTGTGCTTGTGTAACATGTTTTTAAGCACCTCTAGACCAGGTGTCCGCTTCTAAGCAATTGTTTGTAGGTAGGGACAGTCCCGGCCGCTTCTGAGTGCTTGCATGTAGGCATATGAATTTAAAATGTGTCATTATTTAAAATGAATGGTACAACGACAAATCTGATTATATAATGCTGATTGTTATTCACCGGTTATATGAAACAGTTTCTGTTTATTGAACGGTGTGGCGGAGAAATGGTTACCCGACCCTGACATACCCTCACATACCTATGACGGGGAAATAAAGGTTTAGTCATAGACACTAAAAATGGGTCAACCTGAGAAATATATTCTATTAAAAGTTCTATAAAAGTTGTATCAATCAATATGGCATCCAAATATACATGCATGTGCCCAAACCATACACATGAAGGAATATACCGAAAAAACACATTCGGTGTAGAAGTTTGACTTTGATTTAGTTATCAGAGTGTTAAAACGGGACGGACGATATACTGAATCCAGACTAATCTCTAACTTTATTTGCAGAGACTGTGGACTAAACTGAACAATCATTGGATCTCGCTCTGCGACCCAGCTCATCCCAGATGTGCTCTATTGAGTTGAGATCATGGGAAACAGCAGGCATTGGAAGGACGTTGACGTTGTTCTGCGACAAGAACTGCAGGCGAGCATTGTCGTGCTGAAGTGTTACACCAGGGACATGACGTTGAATGAATGGCAAGACGGCTAATGGTTAACGCGTCGCCGTTAAAGAAAATGTGCGACCATTAAATGACTGATATGCCGTCACATAATTCAAAATTTCAATACAGTTAACTCTATCATAACAAACGGATAACAGGTTACATACACTTGCTAAACAACATGTGTTTAAGTATAAAATGCGACAATACTGTGTTAAATTAGATGCCAGATGCATTACCACCGTTTCCAATTAGGAAATCTTTAAATATATTTCACGCCTTGTTAAACATTCACTCAACAACTAAAAGCAAAATAATAAATTTGGGAGAAAGCCACTTCCGAAAATGAGCGAAAGTGCGGTTTCATCAACAAACGAGAGTATGATCTACTTTTATTTCTTTTAACAAGAACAACAGAGATTTTTTCAAAAATCGGGTGTGTTTCCGTGTTGGCATATCTATACTTATAAATAACTTATTTGCATTCAAGAAGTATTTCGATGGTGAATATCACTCGAATACCGCCCATAAATTGCTTATGCCCTCAATTTGAATGTTGAAGTTTTAATCTGAGTGATTTATGGTAAATTTTCTCGAGGTAGGGGAGCGAACGAGCTGGGGATAGAGAGAACGTCAAGGAGGTAGAGCGGACGCCTGTTAAATTCCACAAGCAACATTCTTTGACAATGTCGACTCGAACGCAGTTGCGTCATGAGCAGATGATTTTGTAGATTTTATTACCTGTACTTCACCCTAAACGCATTAAGCGGTGTATAAGGTGTCACTGTATGTGCTTGGAAATGATCTCCTTTACATCGTTCAGTTAAGTTATTTATGTTTGATGATCTATCAAACGATACATTTCTTTTTTATGCGGGCTATATTTCTTAATCTGCCAATCGAATGGTCTGGTTTTCTGCAACATCGTCATCTACATTTCATGTTTACGATTCGAGTGGAGCCGACATTTATACCTTCTTTTACCAATCATTGCATAAGTATACAACCATATAAATAAACCAGCCACATATACGTGCACACATAGTATGAGTAAGGTATATGTAACTTTAAAGCTACATAGTCTCTATTCCAATCGATGTCTTTTTTCTAGACGTGTCTTTATTTGTAACTTCATGTTCACCCGCTCGTGTCAAAATCGGGTATTTAAGCGAGCAAATATAACGCAGGACATCATTTATTGTATAAACAACGACCAGTACACATCGATATTGTACACAGGTAACATGATGATAAAGGAGAAGAAAAATAATTGCTCTCTTTCGGGACTCGAACACACGACCTTCTGATTTCAAGTCAGGTGCTCTATCCAATGAGCTATAACGCCTCTTTAAAAAATAGTATACTAACTATTATTTATGAAGAGGCAAAATAACTTAATATATTTGAACGCAACTCAAGATGAATAAAAAAATATATAGTTTATCTTGTCGAACGTGTAAATTACCGTTATATACCGACTATTGGGGTGTTCGTCGATTTGAAACTACTTCACACTTGACTCATTCATATTCATGAGTTATTACCAGTTAAAAAAGAGACTCTGTAGCTTTAAACATGTAACAGAGAAACATGCTTGTCTGCGTGTAATGTATATATAACAGTGAAAACTGACTAAACTCACTTCTGTTCTAAAACATAGCAGTTAGTGAACAATGAATACACGTGTATTCGTTGATCGCGTATACTTTTATGCAAATGGAGTTCTTTTTAAATTTTAAAGGGATGCAACTGCATAAAAGATAAGCAGGCGAAAGAGTGTCTTTGAGCAGTTTCAAACCTAAATCGAAATGGATTTTCATCATATAATAATCTTTATCTGCCGAGAAAATCAAACCAGCCAGACAGGTTCATGGCGTTAGTTTTAAAGATATGAAGGAGCTCATTTCCAAAGCTTGTGACACCTAATCCATTGTTAAATACGTTTTGGGTGAAGAAAAGGTATTAAAATCTATAAAAAGCATCTGTTCATGACGCAACTGCATTCGAATCGACATTGTCAAAGGATGTTGCTTGTGGAGTTAAACAGGCGTTCGCTCTACCTCCATGACGTTCGCTCTACCCCAGCTCGTTAGCTCCCTTTCCTCGAGAAAATTTACCTTAAATCACTCAGATTAAAACTTTAACATTCAAATTGAGGGCATAAGCAATTTATGGGCGGTATATGAGTGATATTCACCATCGAAATACTTCTTGAATGCAAATTGGTTCCAAAAAGTGATCCGTGAAGAAACCTGCACCAACTATCGACAGGAGAAAAGTTCTAGCCATTATAATTACACTTTTAAAAGACAAAATTGTATTCTACATGAACTATAAATATGCCTGCACGGAAACACATTCACCGATTTTTGAAAAAAAACTCTGTTGTTCTTGTTAAAAGAAATAAACGTAGACCAAACTCACGTTTGTTGATGAAAACCGCGCTTTCGCTCCTTCTCGGAAGTGGCTTTCGCTCAATTTCCATTGTTCTCCTTTTGGTTGTGGAGCGAATGTGTACCAGGCGTGTATTTAATTTAAATAAATTCAGTTTATAGAAATCAACAATATGGAATTCCTTACAATGACGTCCTTAGGTGACTTCTCTCCTGTATGTATATTTCACAATCATCGACTTTTTAATTGAATATTTTAATATCATAATTCTTATACCGCGTTGAACTGAATAATGAATGTATTATAGCTATATATGACTAATTGCATGACTATTCATATAATGTATCAAGTTACGACGCAATATGTGACTTAACTAACTCTTACTATACTGAGCAAAATATGTTAAGCACACCTTTTAGGGACATAGATTAAACATGTAAGCATTCAGACGCAAGTTGAAGAATACATTCTAGTACCTTTAAATGTTTAAGTATAGAAAGTTGTCAAAACGAAATAAATTAACAAGTGTATGATTCTAATCGATAACGAAACCCTGCTGAAGAAGCAAATCTGAAACTCCACCCGTATAGGGTTGTAATTCTCATCGATTCTACATAATTATTTTCTTGTTTTTGAAGTTGAAATGTGTCTTCTAAGTGACATTTTTCTTTTTTTTTATTAAATCTTATATTGTCTTACAAAACTTTATACCATCAAAAGGATTTATCTAACAATAAAGTCCACATCCAGAGAATATAACAAAAAAAACACTTAGATGTTTTTGTAAAGTTATATACAATACAAAACAAGAAACATCTCAGGATGTATCCAGAATTGCACTGAACTACCACAGCAGTTGCAGCCAAAGAGAAACCCAATCTAGGGTACGACCAGAACACCCGAGGGACGAATGCTAATGCATCTACCTCCCTTGGTCAGGGTTTAAGTAGGTGCAATCATAGAGTACCAAGAGGTTGTCCATTCATCGCACAAGGGAAAAGTGAAGCGAAGACTGTAGAGGGGTCAATCACTAAACACTCAGTGCGCTGTAATATTAAAGGATAGTACCCTTTTCTGATGAACTTCCTGATAAATTGTGTAAAGTGTTCAGGAAAACCGCCAGATCCCTTTACGTAGTTTATAGACAACATCGCCATAAAAAATTACCGTTGTGGTATTCCTAGTCGCAGAAGAGTTTAAAGGGTGATGTTGTACTTTTCCAGTAGGATTTCTTTGCTTCTGTAGAATTTTTAGAAAGATCTACGTAGTTTGTGATAACAAAAACCCTGCTGAAGAAGTAAATCTGAAAATCCATACGTATAGGGTTGTAATTCTTATCGATTCTACAAAATTATTTTCCAGTTTTTGAAGTTCAAATGTGTCTTCTTAGTGACATTTTACTCTTTTTTTGATAAATCTTATATTGTCTTAATACAAACATACCAGTACACGTTTGTCCATCACCGCTGAATCCACCATTACACGAACAGGTAAAGGCCCCGGCGGTATTTGTACAGGCAGCATTTACGTCACAATTAGCAATTACCGGAATATAATTCCGGTAATTGACCTATATGGTTTTAGTTTTATTGTGAGGATACTTTTGATTGTTGGCATCTATTTAGGATAATTAGCAGACGCAAATATGTAAATCCATACGTATAGGGTTGTACACACTTTGAAATATACGATTCATATAAAACAATGTATGTTGATACTTGACACATTTGGAAACATACATGCTGTTATACGCTTAGTCGTCTTTATATGCAGGAGCTGATCCCGCTTCCTAAACAGACCCAGCATGTACTAGTAGCAATTAGTAATTAGTAGGAGATTAGTTACGTAACACATCTGATAAGGGTCAATAAAACACTGATAAGTGCCAATAAAACACGATGGAGTTGCAAGTTATGCTGTTGGAGGCACTAATCAATGGAGTGTGATATTTTGAATTATTGTTGTTTGTATACCTCTGAAAGACTGTTTTATGAAATAAATAGAAAAGAATAGAAAAATCAATATTTAAAAACATATCAATGTAATGTCATATCCACTTACAGGTAAGCCACATCTTTAAATAATTAAAACTGTATTTAATGCTAATACCATTTGTTTTTGTTTGTTTGTTTTTTATTTCATAATCTTAAAATGAAAAATCATAATTACTTGGTGGGTCTTAAATAAACAAGATGTTCAAGTACTGCAGAGGAAAACACATACCCTACCGGGCATCTTTAATCCTTGACCTTGACCAGAAATGCAATCCCAAACTTGCTTTTCATATAAGTCACCTACATATCAAGTTTCTGGCCAATATCTCATTCCTAGGTAAAGTTAATGAGCAGAAACAGTTGTTCTATTTTTAGTTAAAGCTACTTTGACCTTAATCCCACTGACCCCAAATGCAACCCCAAGCTTCCTTTCAAATAAGAAACCTAAACTTACTCATAAAGTGTCATTTCAGTATCTCATTCCTAACTAATGTTATTGGACGGATACCATATTTCTAGTTTTAATAACAGTAAGCTTGACCCTGACCCAGTGGCCCCAAATGCAATCCCAAACTTGCTTTTCATATGCGCTATCTGCATACCAAGTTTCGGGCCAATACGTCAGTCACTAACTAAATTAATTGAGAGGAAACATTTTTTCTATGTTTAGTTACAGTGAAATTAACATTGACTCCAGTGATCCCAAATGCAAATCCAAGCATTCTGTTCATATAGGCTACCTACCAATAACATTTCATTCCAATATCTCATTTTTAACTTAAGTTATTGAGCGGAAACCTTTTTTTTCTCTTTTTAGTAACAGTGTATTTTGTGTATATTTTACAATTTCTGTTGCCATACCAAATACAATTTTTGATATATTAATAAAACAAAATAATGTCAATGATCTCCTCACTCCCATTTACCTACATATACCTACATATAAGTTTTATACTTCGGTCTATTTGAAATAATATGTATTATCAGAACGCATAGTAAACAGGATCATAAATACAAGCAACTCAAAGTATTGTCTATTTTTTTTCTTCCTTCAGGTGCAGCTGTTTATATTCATAAATTGATAAGGTCTTTTGTAAGCGTTATTTTATACACTTTGCAGCATTAGTTCGTATTTTAAAACATAACTTATGTCGGAAATATTTTCATGATATTTCAACATATATTTACACTCATATAGTCTACGACTGAAGTTAATTGAATAATATTTTCTTTGTGACACTGCAATTTTGCAAATTAAAACAACGACAACATCAAAAAAATTGATTTGAACATTCATAATAAGTTTATTTAAATAGACATCTAATGAAAGTGATTTCAACAGTGTTGGGATATTAAAGCTTTCGTTTTGCTTCTTAAATAAAAAACGCAAAAATAAAAAATGCACATTTTGTTTTAGTAATAATATGAATTTCAGGCACTGCCTAAGACAGAACAGAGCTCTTAATCTTTTTGTTTCTTAATTTAAAGGGCTATACAGCAAAACATCTAGTGGTAGAGATACATTTTATCTCAACCATTATTAAAATTACACCTCGATGTGTTAACTTTAACCTGCTTGCATAGTAATAAAATATGAGAGATTTCAACGTTTCACGTTTTCGTTCTGATTCTACACTACGAGGGTGCTTCAAAATGTTCTGTCATTAGGCATATATCCTTTGAACTGGATACTACACTGAGATAAAGTAGTGTATTTATAGTACTACTGGGTTCGCTCTCTTAAATTCCACAACAAAAATGAAAGAAATCCGGTTATTTATACCCCTGAATTACCTCCCCCTACCACACATTTTGGATACTGGCATCTATGAAAATGTCCTTGTTACAAAACATTGTAAAAATTATTTAAATAATTCTATGCTTTTAAATTTTCTTGTACGCCATCAGTTGTTATTCGCCTATTAACCATGAAAATGATTATCGATAATTCGGAAAGGTCTTGCTGTAAACCAGATATGAGTGAATGCATATCCCTTAATTTTAGCGGAAATAACACTGATTTTCTTCATTTTGTTTACGGAAATGTTATAATAATCTTTATTATTATTATCTTTTAAATGTCGTAATTATTCTCATAGTATTAATATGTTTTCATATTGTTTTACAAATCCTAATCCTTCAGTGTTTGAATTTAATATTCAACACATTATTGTAGAATTTTGCACAATGTTTAGTGAAAATATTGATCCTCCAAAAACGCTATTTCAGAAGACTGCCCTTCCAACTAATGTCCATTTATCATTAAATTAATTTTACATGTTAGCTTAATATGTTAATTTCTAAGACATAGCCTTTTCATCTACCATGCTTAAATTCTGAATATTGTAATGCACAGATATAACTGGTAATGTATGAGAAATTTCAAAGGTCTTCGACAAGTACTTAAAGCGAAACAGGCATTTAAAACAGTAACAGTTAACATACATGAAAAAAGATCAGGACGAAAATGCCTCAGTATGTATAAGTGATGTATATTAAATGTTCCATAACTTTCGTCAAACAAAAGATATAATATTCATTTTACCATCAATGGAATGGTATTGAAACTCTCTTTCATTTGGTACCAAACATCAACACTCACAACGAGCGCATGATTGCTAAAACGCGTTAGTGACATAACTTATTGAATGACCCTCGTATATGTATATGTACTATTGATGCACTATAATCAACATACAGTGGCGTAAATGCCTTTATGCACTGCAGGCCTGGGCTTAAAACATTTTCCAGATGGGTTATGTTTATCCCAGCCAAAATGTCTTCACAAATTCGCCAGAACGCACTTCTTATTTTAAAACAAGACCTCGGTCTGAGGGTCGACCACGGCAAACGGGATATGAAATATTTTATTACATTTGTGCTTAAATGATGTTGACCAAGGACAACACTTCATATGTCCAAGTATCAAACAAATAAAACCAAGGCAATCATAAGAAGTTAAGTTAGTGAAGTTAAGTTAGTTGTTTTACCAGGGTGAAGTTTTGGGAAAATAATAAAAAATAAGACCTTGAACTTGGTATTTTTGTCATTCAGCGATGTCCACCAATACCAACAATACATATGACCAAGTATCAAGACATAAAGTGAGGTAATCACATACATAGAGTTAAATGAGGTTAAGTTACCTAACCAAGGTTGTTAGCTAACTAAGGTTTAGTTTGGAGAAAATAAACCTTAGTATTTTTTATCGTCCAGCGATTTCTACCAGTGCAAACAATACATATGACCAAGTATCAAGGACATAAGTTGAGACAATCACATACAGTTAACTGAGGTTAAGTTACCTAACCAAGGTTAAGTTTGGGGAAAATAACGCAAATATGACCTGGACCTTTGTATTTTTTGTCGTTCAGTGATGTCCACCAGTGGCAACAATACATATGACCAAGTATCAAACAAAGAAATTCAAGTTATCAAAAAAGTTAATTGAGGTTAATTTACCTAACCAAACTGATGTTTAGGGTAAATACCGCAAAACATGTCTTTGGCCTTAGTATTTTTTGCCGTTCAACGATTTCCACCAATGTCAACAATACATTTGACCAAGTATCAAAGACATAAATTGAGGCAATCACATAAAGATAACGGCGGTTAAGTTACCTAACAAAGGTTAAGTTTGGAGAAAATAAGCAAAATATTACCTTGACATTGTAATTTTTGTCGTTCAGTGATGTCCACTAATGCCAACAATACATATGATCAAATATCAAAGACATAAAGTGAGGCAATCACATAAAATTAACTGAGGTTAAGTTACCTAACCAAGCTTATGTTACCTAACCAAGGTTAAGTTTTGAGGTTAATTTTTGGGAAAACGACGCAAAATATGAACTTGAGCTTGGTAATGTTGGCATTACGTAATGTCTCTTGACCCAATAAAGCATCGGAGAAAGTGTCAGAAAAAATCGAGAAGCGGTTGTTGAGATATAGTTGATTTAAAATGTGGTCGCCGCCAGAAAAGTGACTGCTATGTCTCGCTACCCACTATCGTGGGCGAGACAAAAATGGGGAGAAGTCCATCACTAACAACATTTGACAGGTGGTGCTCAATTGCTTCAGCCTACAATGTCAAATCGGCCTGCTACGTCCCTGATATTCAAAAATTAAATCAATATCAAACATAATTTGCTTTAACTTGTTGAATAATTATAAATAATGATAACCATATCTGTTATCAAACCTTTATATTATTACTTATATTACGGGTATGATTGTCTGTTTTCTTCCTCAAAGTTCCAATAGTATGTGGAACCACGTTTTCGTTTCAGTGTATCATATAATGATTGTGATTTGGGTGTATATATGTATGCTGAAATAAAATATGGTTTAAAATAGTTTATCTGCACCAGTTAAAAAGTTAAATATTTAAAACAAAATAAAGTATTTTCTCTAAATCTACCATATTCAATCTACTGTATGCGGCATAATTGTCATTTAAGGCGTACACATATATATTAGCAGTGTCTTCTCAAACAATTATTTGTATTTTAATCATGATTAATATTGTAATAATTAAGTATAAAAAAGTGTGCACGGATTACCTGTATTATATAATTAATCAAAACATGTTATAATTGAAATATAATTGACTTTAACAAGAAATTAAGAAAATATCTGCCTATGACTAGATTTTATATAAAAATGCACAGAGGTCAACTTCAGCAATATACATGTACAATCAAAGTGTATTTGGGGGAGGAGGAGCCATTTGGATTGTATGTCTAATGTGTACGTACCTGTAAAGTTTATACATGCAATTATGGACCAGTCACTGTAATTACTATTTAGATGCATTCCTTCCAGCTGCGTAGTGTCGCCGGTTTTCAACATTCTCCTAATACGAGCGAAGCAACGAGAGTGGGGTGAGGGGTGGACTCGCAGGTGGTCTGTTTTTTTAACCGAAATTCGGCCCCATTCCCACCTCGAAATAGTACATTTTCTCCTTTTTTGAGAAAAAGTTTTTCTAATTTTTGCCTTTCTTTTAAATGTTGTTTTTAATAAATACTGATAAAGGTGATCCTTTGAGAACAACAATTCAGAGAATAAAGCAGCAGACTCGGTTTTATTAGTCTGTTCATGAGAAGTAATGAAAGAAGCAAAACTTCTCACGCCCCCTAGCACCGGCTTAAGCGGTATTCTATTTTAAAGCCACCTATATTGGGCTCGTTGGTCAGATCACCAATACCAAGTCCATGAAACATGTTCCTGATGTAAATCTAGTAATATAAGAAAGAGTGCGACCTAATACATATAAAAAACTACCATCTTTCTTCTTTATTTTAACATTGTCGATATTTCACCTTTTTCCAATTCACGTCAAAATGCCTCGAACCCTTTCCCCAAAAGTAAATAAAAACACTGTTCTGAGACTCAGGTGCCTCAAGAAGGGGTTTGTGTGTGTATTTAGGGGGTGGGGGGGGGGGGGGGGGGGGGTTATCCCCCGAATTTATTTTTTATCTTTGGACTAAAATTTACAAGTGATTTTTGTCAGGTTATGCCCCCATCCACGCCCCCACGTGAGTGCTATTGCATTTTTCTTTTTTTTAAGGATTATTTTTTCCATGTTACTCCCGGGAGTAAAGGACTGCCAGGCTACGCCCCTGCAAATATTTCAATGAATGTTATGCCATGTTGTGTCATATATTAAAATGGTACATTTCTCGCTCAGTGTACCTAGATATGAAAATTACGTCTCTGTCAATATTTTGTGTTCTTGATGGATACGATATTAAAGTCATATGGATTTTCTATTGACTGAAGATGTGGAGTTAAAGTTTGTTTTCACTATTGTGTTTTTGTTTAATGTAAACAGAGATTTAAACTTTGGGTTAATCAATGCAAGTTTAATTTTGACAACCAATAGCAAATAATAAAATAACTGCTCCTGATAAGCATTATTTTGATGCACATAATAAATATCTTTCATTCGTAATTACTCGTCAATATTCCGAAGAATGACGAGATTGGCCGAGCTACTACAAATACTCCGAATAAGCGTTTATCAAACTATGAAAAGTGACACTCGTCCAAGTGAAACAGACTGACGATTTGTGGAAAAAATCCGAAATTGCTGAAGATAATTTCATCAATGGCGGCGCTTCCGGTACCACACAGCTTTTTGCCCAGGCACGATTTCAAAATTTGCAAATGTATTATGATAAGCCGAGCTCCGCTCGGGAATAATAATAATGATAATAACAACATTAATAATAATAATATTATTATTATTATTATTAATGATCAGTTAATAATAATTATAACAACAATAATAATAATGAAAGTACAAACATTTTGAAATTTAAACTTTAATAGAAAGATTCAAATTTTGTTCTTAAATACATCATAAACGTTTTATTCAACAAATTAACAGATATAAAATCAAATATGTATGCTGTACTAATGAAGTTAATTTATTAACAGCTTGTCAAATAAAGGGTACTTTCAAAGCAAAGTTCTCTGTCATCTCTGGCAGGACTTCGTGTTCACTTTGGCATATTTTTCTAATATCCCATAATTGTGGACTACTGCTGATTTTATTGATCTTTCTTAATTATATTATTGCAGTGCCCCCATTTACGGCTGGAATACACGAAAGACTATGCCTTTAATTGGCGAGAATGGTATGTGGTGTTATTGCTAGGATACTTGTAGATTTGTGTCATCAATTTGTGACGATTATGTGTAGATGTATATTTAAAAAAATGAAGTAAAATTAATCCGAATGAAGAAACTTAACAAATGTATCATTCTGATCGACTTAGTCAATTGTTTATTGTTTTTAAAGATGATTTATGTCTTCACCAAAAACTAAGTAAATTAACAATTATATCATTATAATTGATTTTACATAATCATTTTATTGTTTTTGAAGTTGAATTATGTCTTCATATTGACGTTTTGCCTGTTTGTTTGTTAAATCTGATATTGTTTTAATATAATCATACCAGTACACGTTTGTCCATCTCCGATGTATCCACTATTACAAGAACAGGTAAAGGACCCTTTAGTATTTGTACAGGCAGCATTTACGTCACAGTTTGCTGTACCTAGAGTACACTCATTGGCATCTGAAATTCATAATTATAGGGTGGTGCGCACATTGAAATGATCAGTACATATAAAATAATGCATATTGATATATGATAACAAATGTTATTAACATGGAAGACTCGTTATTCTTTAAAGTACACAACGCTATGTAATAGTTAGGAAATCCATAGCTAACGTCGACCTTATGTGCGTGAATAAACGCGAGAATGAATTCGGTTAATCGCTAGTGGGCGCTTTAAGTTTGTTTGGTAGTAAATACGGAAGCCTGTAATGTAATGACATGTACAAGGTAAATGTCATTTCTTTCAACACATTCAATGCCAATAACTCCGTAATGAATATATCGTTTCTGCACATTGTCAAACTAATCCGAGGTCGTTTTGAAACAACCCATCAAATAATATTTGATAAAAATCGGAAACAATTTACTAATTAAAGTTATTGTTAGAAAAAATGAAATTCAATGACATACTCTGAACGGACGCCGGACAAATTGCCATGACATCAGCTTTAACGGCCTTTGACCTGTACAGTGATACTAATATATATTATTATATACTAGTTAAAAGTCCTCAGTGCCCACTCAAGAATATGTCAATATTATTATCATTGTTTCGTGTATTTCACGCTTGATTATACATACGGTTGAACTCCTAAATAACGAGTTTAAATCGTTTGCTCTGATTGCATGAACACATTGTAAAGCTTTTCAGTGTTTGAGTGTTTGCTTAGAAAAAAATTATAACACTAATACAACTGGGTACTGGCCAGAATTTTGATAAGTACTTCGAATTAGTGCAGCTTTTGATCCTAATTCTAAAATATGCCATCTAAAATTATTTTGACATCATGTTTTACTAGCATTACTACTACAAATGCGTTTGCAAAAGAAATGTTCGAAATATCGCATGCTAACTCTGAATTACAGTAACTTGAATTGCAAACGATATTCAGTTAAAAGGGAGGTAATTTATGGATTACTCCATGTTTCATTTTATTTTTTTATTATAGACGGAACATCTGCAATGAAGGGAGGGTAAATCTCAACAGGTGTAACAAGTAAACAAAACATAATTATTTTGCTAAATATTTGTCACTTAATAGTCATCACACAGCTATTCCAAAATAAGTAAGAAAATTAAACAAGATAAAAATAAAGAATGATCAGGAATTGTGTTCAGTATATATGTAAAACTAGCCATATTCATGGAACTGTCAATAACCTTACTAAAAATAAATCTTAAAAGGGTACGTTTGTCATGATTTACTAGTACTTACTGTGTCCATCTAGAGTTTTGTAGTCAACAGTTAAAATGATGAACTTAAAACTACAATCGAATTGTGACGAACATAGTAGACGGACAGACATAGGTTAACCAAATTGGTTTGTGTTGGTATTACATTGTATTGGTTCGACAATTTCCTCAAAATTTGATATTCATATACGATATGATAAAACCAGAGGTTATTAATTGAATTAGCTAATAAACTGTCGGTGAATATGATGCAGTTTTGTATTAATACTTGAATTGTACGCACAAGAGTATATCACGTTTTGAAGGCGGCATTTAACATGTTTAAAATTTAAACTTGTTTAAAAACTATTTATTTCATAAAGTTCACATACATATTATATACACATTATAATAATAAGGATCTGAAAACAAGCTTATCAAAGCTTATATATAATTCATCTCCTTTCAGAGAAGTCACATTTTGATATGGCTAAGTAATTAGTTTAATCATGAAAAGTAAGAAAATAAATCAGGATAACATAGTCAAGAATAAGGAATCAGAATGGTAGCTGAGCACACAAATGAAAACATTACGAAGCTATATTCTAGGCTGCTATTATAAGTAAATTTGTTATAACGAGGAGTAATAAATGTTAAGAAAAAGAGAACAAGAAAAACTCATGAAAATACATGCGCATACAATTCAATACCGATGTACCATAACAATCCCAACCTGCACTGACTGACCTCTTATTTACGATTAGGATGCAAATCTGCGGTTAGAGACTATTTAGTCCTGTACACTCTTAAATATGAAAAATAGCAAAACACACTTAGGCAAGTGCTCCCCATGAACAAATTTAATTAAAGAGCATGGGAACAGGATATGAAAACAAGTTAACAGGTTGACATTATTCATTTAAGTATGTGTAACAATTTTATGGGTTGGAAGGTGTATATTGTACCGTTTGAAACAAAGACGTTGCTGTTTCAACGAAAATAAAATATTTTACAAAAGAATTTGCAGCAATCCTGCAGGTCTGCAGGAGAGAATGTTTCAGACCTATTTCGCATATTTTTATCTAGATGTGAATGGAGAGTGAGTCTGGAATGTTTAACACTGTTAGCGACATATAACAGTATTATGTCGGTGCGCCGTTAAAACCAATCATTTAATTATCTACTGCATGTTCACCATGTTCACAGTACATATTTTTGATTCAGATTTGATAAACTATTATTTACCAAGACTGTAAAACGTTTATCAAATGTTAATGGAAATGTTAAAACAACGCTAGGCAAATACCGATACACAGTAGTCATTTACCTCGACATGTATTTAAAGTTTTAAGCGAACAAGTTTTTATTTATGCGATATAGCTAAAAAGGATAAAACGGACATGCAAAACGATAATAAATGTTTACAATGCTAAAGGCGAATAAATGAAAATGATAAAAATATAAAAAAGTAGCCGACTCAATCTCGCACACATTTTAACACAGTAATTTCCATTCGAAACGGATACTACCAACATCTGTTTTCTCAATTTTAACAGAGGATTGTACATTTCAGCTCATTGGTTTTTTTGATGCACATCTAACACCGTAATTTGCATTCGATGCTATTTCTAAAACAAAATACTATTTGGTGAGAAAGGTACTGTTTGGTTCAATGTCACTAGCAGTGGATCCGATTCAGTTTGGTTAAATGTCACTAGCAGTGGATCCGATTCAGTTTGGTTCAATGTCACTAGCAGTGGATCCGATTCAGTTTGGTTCAATGTCACTAGCAGTGGATCCGATTCAGTTTGGTTCAATGTCACTAGCAGTGGATCCGATTCAGTTTGGTTCAATGTCACTAGCAGTGGATCCGATTCAGTTTAAGCAAATTCACAATTTGGGTATATTTGTAATAATACTACACTTGGAATCTAATGCTTCCTCTTAAAAGTACATTAGCCGTAATTTTAAAGGAATTCAATAGCGATGCAAAAAAGAACCGTTTGGTGGGGTTGTAGCTATGCCAAGCCCATATTAAAATTAGGGTAGCAGGTAATAAGTGACGATTTCATTTACGAATTTACCTACACGGGAGTGTTATAGGCTGTGAGCTAATAGGAGAAACCCTCCCCCCCCAGGGGGAATTTTGTACAGTATGATTTTCTGAAAGAACATACAGTAAGTTTTAAAATGAGACATGTGTGCCATGTGAGCGTTGGGGCTTTAGTGAGTTTTGGGGTAAAACGTTGCGTTTTTAGACGAAAATCGTCGAAATCTGGAATTATTTTTTAGAAAAAGAATGGAATATATTAGAACCAATTTGAATTGATGGAATCTTTCTCGGAACGTATCTCTACGTGTCCCACCATAAAATTTATGGATCCGATACTTAAATATTGAGTTTTTGGGTAAAAAATTTAAAAATATTAATAAAATCGCTGATTTCTGTAATACATTGGGGGTATTTAACTAAAAATTAGAAAAATATCTAATACAATAGAAAAAAGAAATATTGTAACCTTTTTGGGCAGGGTAAGGTCCAGTGATTAAACAGAAAAAAGTTCCAAACCGCATGATGTTTGGAAATGCCTTAATTTTGAGGTGAAAAATGTGCATTTTTGTCAAAAATCGTCGGAATCTGGAATTATTTTTTAAAATTAGTTTCAACATAAACTTATCAAATTGAAGCAATAGAATGTTGCACAGCATGCATATTCTAGTTTTTCTTTGCATCATATATAACATATGTGCTCAAATATTGGCATTTTAGGGCAAAATGTTGGAAAAAATGACAAAAATCACTGCTTTCTGTAATCCATTGGGGGTATTAGGTTAAAATCTTGAAACAAATTTAATACAATTGAATAAGGACACATTGTAATATTTTTGGAATAGACAAAGGTCCAATAATTAAGTAGAAAAAAGTCCCGAACCATATGATGCTTGAAAATGCCTTAATTTTTAGGCGAAAATGTGTATTTTTGTCAAAAATCGACGAAATCTGGAATTATTTTTGAAAATAGTTTTAACATAAACTTATCAAATTGAATTAATATAATGTTGCACAGCATACATATTCAAGTGTTTCCTGGCATCATGTATAACATATCTGCTGAAATATGTTGGAAAAAAGGACTAAAATCACTTATTTCTGCAATCCATTGGGGGTATTTGGTTAAAATCTAGAAAAATATATAATACCGGTACAATAGAAAAATAGACTGTAAGCTAGTAGGAGTAACCCTCACCCCAGGGGGAATTTTCTACACCCTATTTTTCTGAAAGCCCATTATGTGTAGAGCATTCTGGAACATGTCATGTACCAACTGGCGACTTGGACTTTACCACGTTACCGGCATTTCGAACATGGTACATAGAGCTAGATACAGTATAAGTTATAAACAGAGAAATAGCGTTGAGCGACCCTCTGCATACGGCCACTGGGCCGACCCACATATGTTGCAACACAACGGGACCGGTGGCCAGCTGTCAGCAAAGGTCCCCAGTACATGTGGCACTCGGTCAGTAGTCCATATTAGGGGAAAGGCTACCCGAGTTCGAGTTTCGAACATGGGACATAGAGCTATATACAGTTATATAGAAGGATATAACGTTGAACGACCTTCGGCCGACTTACAGATAGGGTGACAAGACGAGACTAGTGGGCAGCCGTCGGCAAAGGTCCCGGCAACGCGTGGCATTCAATCGCTAGGCTGTATCAGGGGGGAGGCTACCCGAGTTCGGGTCTCGAAACCTCGTAACTCACCTAGAGCTTTATACAGTATAGTTATATATGTATAGAGGGAAATAGCGTTGAGCGATCTTCGGTCGATGACCGCTGGACCGATCCACATATTTTGTGACACAACGGGACCGGTGGCCAGCCGTCGGCAAAGGTCCCCGCTATGCGTGGTACTCGGTCCCTAGGGCTTATCAGGGTGAGGGCTACCCGAGTTTGAGTCTCGAACAAGGCACATAGAGCTATATACAGTTATATAGAGGGAAATAGCCTTGAACGACCTTCTGCCGATAGCCGCTCAGCCGATAGCCGACCCACATATTTTGTGACATAACGGGACCGGTGGCCAGCCGTCGGCAACGGTCCTCGCTACGCGTGGCACTCGGTACCTAGGTCGTATCAGGGGAAAGGCTACCTGAGTTTGCGTCTCGAACATGCCACCTAGAGCTATATAGTAAATAGCTTTGAGCGACCTGCAGCCGACGGCCGCTGGGCCAACCCACAGGTTTTGTGACACAACGGGAACGCTGGTCAGCCATCGGCAACGGTCTTCGCTACGCGTGGCACTCAGTCCCTAGGTCGTAACAGTGGGAAGACTTCCGGGTCTCGAACATGGCACCTAGAGCTATATACAGTATAGTTATATAGAGAGAAATAGCCTTGAGCGACCCACAGCCGACGGCCGCTGGGCCGACCAACAGGTTTTGTTGACTCAACGGGAACGATGGCCAGCCTCGGCAAAGGTCCCCGCTACGCCTGGCACTCGGTCGCTAGACCGTATCAGGGGGAGGGCTACCTGAGTTCGGGCCTCGAACATGACACCTAGAGCTATATACAGTATAGTTATAGAGAAATAGCTGCTGGGCCGACCTACAGATCTTGTGACACAACGGGACCATCTTGGACGCCATGTTTGATTTATTTTTAATGTGTTACACATAAATTTCAGCTAGTATACATATGCATATTATACATAGTCTAAAACAGACGAACACCAGTTTTTACAGCCACCTATTTGCACTAAAAATAAGTTTGTTTTTGGTAATGAATGTGGTGTAACGTAAATTACAGAATAGTTTCATTAAGTTTGAAGCGCTTCTCAACTTATATTAATAAAAGTACATGTATTATGTTTTTTACATGGTTTTGATTTAATTTATATTCAACATTTTTAATGTACAAATTTTAATTGTTATGTAAGGTAACATAGTTTACATGCACGTTACTCACTAAAGCCCAACGCTCATAATTGATGGCACACCTGTCTCATTTTGAAACTTATTGTATGTTCTTTCAGAAAATCATACCCTACAAAATCCCCCATGGAGGAGAGTGTGGGGGCTGGGTGGGGGGTGGGGGAGTCTACAGCCAGCTCAAGAACTAGTACATGATGTGTTGTATTTGTTCGGGAGGTTCTTTTTATAAACAAATCCCGTAAGGTATCAGCTAGAGCAGGCTTTAGCAAATAAAATGTCAGCGTGCCATGCACTCCTTGGAAACATATGATGGGTCAATGGCAATATCACCAGGTGAGAGTAGGAATTTTCCATAGAAAAAGAAGGTTTTCTGGTATATTATTGCACATTGGACTGCAGAAATGTTATAAAAAAAAATTCCGTTCTTTCTTATAATGCACTTTTAATTTTTTTCCAGTACCTCAATGTATTACAGTAATCAGCGATTTTAGTCATTTTTTCAACATTTTGCCCTAAAATATAAATACTTGAGCATATATGTTATATCTGATACAATAAATGACTTGGATATGTATAGTGTGCAACATTTTATTGCTTCAATTTGATAAGTTTATGTTCAAACTATTTTCAAAAGATAACTCCAGATTCCGTCGATTTTTGACGGAAATACACATTTTTCGCCTGAAAATTAAGGCAATATTTTAAGCATCATATGGTTCAGGATTTTTTTCTACTTAATTTTTGGACCTTTGTCTATCCAAAATGTTACAATATGTTTTTATTATATTGCAATAAATATTTTTTCTAAATTTTAAGCCAATACCCCAATGGATTACAGAAATCAGTGATTTTTGTTATTTTTTCCAACATTTTGCCCTAAAATGCCAATATTTGAGCACATATGTTATACATGATGCCAGGAAAACATAATGTGTATGCTATGCAACATTCCATTGCTTCAATTTGATAAGGTTATGTTCAAACTAATTTTAAAAAATAATTCCAGATTCCGGCGATTTTTGACAAAAATACACATTTTTCACCCCAAAATTAAGGCATTTCCAAACATCATGCGGTTTGGAACTTTTTTCTGTTTAATCACTGGAACTTACCCTGCCTAAAAAGGTTATAATATTTCTTTTTTCTATTGTATTAGATATATTTCTAATTTTAGTTAAATACCCCCAATGTATTACAGAAATCAGCGATTTTATTCAATTTTTTAACATTTTTACCCAAAATCTCAATATTTAAGTATCGGATGCATAAATTATATGGTGGAACACGTAGAGGTGCATTTCGAGAAAGATTCCATCAATTCAAATTGGTTCTAATATATTCCATTCTTTTTCTAAAAAATAATTCCAGATTTCGGCGATTTTCGTCTAAAAACGCAACGTTTTCCCCCAAAACTCATTAAAGCCCCAACGCTCAGATGGCACACATGTCTCATTTTGAAGCTTAATGTATGTTCTTTCAGAAAATCATAGCCTACAAAATTCCACCTGGTGGGGGAGGGGGGTCTACAGCCAGCTCAAGAACTATTATGCGCTGCATGACATGTCACTATAAACCTGTTTTATGCAAACGCACGAATTGATTATAGCACACTTAATTTGGTCTGTGCTCATGTTCTCATGTATACATTTCACTGAATTAAAATCATTTGCTTATGCTCAGTATATGCTTTGCTTACGGACATAATAATGTTCACATGTGTAACATAACTGAACTCCAAACATATGTTTCTGATTACAGTATGTTATAAGTAAGTGGACGTGTACCTTTTTTACACTTTAGATTGCATGTTGTACAGGGTAAACCGCTTCGCAGGGGAAACTCACAGAATCCCTCTTTCTGTCTAACTTTACATGGCTGAAAAAGTAATTAAATCACTTCACATTTAGGACAACGACAGTCAATGATGGCCTTATTTCCACCACAATCATGTATAAAAACAGGCATAGTCCAAATTGTAATAGTGAAAATTAAACCAAATAGAGTTTCTATAAGCACTTGTATAACTTTCAAAATAATGTAACGGGATTGTTTTTCAGACAAAAGTATTTACATATTCCAAGTGTTATTCTTATTTTACAAATTATGTTTTACATGGTATAGTCATGTATCAATAAAAATGACTGTGATAATGCTAGTTTAGTTGAACAGGTGACTATGCATTTTAAACGTTTTCTTTATATATCAAAACAATACAAAAATAACTTAAGGAAAGTACAGCTTATGGCATATGGTGTTAGAAAGAAGAAACGTGGTCATAAGTGTTATTTGTTTCAATGCATGAACATGTGTAAAACAGACCTCAACAGTCTAATAGATAGTAGAACATATGTATGTATAAACATTCGTAATTAAACGATAATAAATTAAGTAGAAACTGCCTCATCCAAATATATAGAAAGAAAGGTAATTTATATAGTGTATACAATACAATATAGACAGATATATGTTCGTCTAATGCGACATAACTCCTTAGAGTATAATGGTAAGATATATTTATTTAGAGTTTTATATTACATCATTTTCGAAGAGACCGTCCTTGCATCTTCCTAAATACTTCTTCTTTGCGCCACACTCGCCAACCATTAGGATCTGAAAGTAATACACGTCATCTTACTTTTATAAACGCAACGACTGATATCCGATTATTTTAGCCCGCTGTTGTTTTGTATTTTGTTTAAATCAAGATAGTATTTTATGTAAGTACACAAGGTTCTTTGTCTCAAAGGTTAACATATGGCGATAAACAGTTGCATAATAGTTGCTCTACTTCTTTCAGTTAAAACACATTTTGCATGAGGACTTCAGTTCCATCTCTAGAAATTCAAAAAATACCAAGTTTTGCGGTTTCAAATTTACTGAGTATATAATGTACAATACTGGCAAATTCACATATGACCGTGCCTGCATTGCTCTACTGTCTACGTGTAAATAAAAGGAAGGATATCGTTTGGAGAACATTAAGATTGCCAGTGATTATATGACCGATATTTTCGAACCAACTTTTTTAATAATGAAATGTTCAATAAATGGAAATAGAGTCTCGATTTCAAGATTTAGAATTATTCTAGTATTGTAATTGAAAGTAAAACGTCTAGTTGATTTAGTTTACGAGTAACATATTGCAGGTGTATCTTTATTCTCGAAATACTTTGAAATTGTGCCAGTCACTCGTCTGCAATTATAAACAAATAATGACACATACAAACGAACACATGTTTGTTTAAATCATTTTTGTATTCAATTATGAAAATAATTAAATAGTTGATTTACAAACAATTACTTGCATTTAGCAACTACATGTACCTGTAACACGAAAAGGTGATGATAGGATAGATAGTTGAAAACATTGTTTTACTTATTACAACAGTACCGATACAAATTTCTTTCTTTTTTGGAAAAATGTTAATGTTAGTTATTTCATTTAGATTCATCCATAATTTGTTGGTGGTTCAGCTTGCATATAATTTAAAACATGTTTGCCCATGTTTTACCATGTTTGCACCAGGCCTTTCCAAGGCTCTATTGTCAGCCCTTTGATATCTATACTGTTTATGTGCGTGCTTTTGGTTGACTATGGTCCATGAATGCCAGTTAGCCCTTCGATGTCTATACTGTTTGTGCGCGCGTTTTTTGTTGACTATTGTCCAAGCATACTACAGTTCCTGTTCGATTTTCTTTCTCTACGTACATCAGCATTTAACACAATTAGTAGGCTGTAAAACTTGGTACAGTAATACTTGATTTGCATATCTCCAATAAACGGAGTCAGGACAATCTAAGGTGAAGAGGTACGGATCAGGTCCTGGTCTATTTTTGTAACTTAACATTATGTTCCCTTAGTATCAATGCGTCCGTGGTTACAAATAAATAGTGTTATTTTATTGATCCTTTAGATATTGGTGGCTTTGAAGTAGAGTACTGCTTAAGCCGTCGCTAAAAGTTGCGTGTGTGTGTGGATTGTGGGGGGGGGGGGGGGGGGGCTGGGGCGGGGGGAGATGTGTTGCTTCTACATTACGTCTCATGAACAGACTTAATAATATAATACCGAGTGTGCTACTTTATTCTATCGGTTGTGTTTACTACACCCAAAGGCTCTCCTTTATCTCCCATAGTATTATTATATGATTAAAACCCATTTCTTCAGTTGGTCCTCTAAAGATTTCCAAAGATCAAGTCTCAAATATCCAGATAAATCGGGCGAGACTGTCAAAATACATCGCCCAAACACTAGTCAAATTTGGACAAACTAATGATATCGATGTGCAAACATGTCGTTACAAACAACGGTGTATACTGTGTACTAGTGTTTAAAATGTTGGGAAAATAGGTACAAAATGACATACCATAAGTAGAATCTGTGGAGCTATCATCGACGTCATTCTGATAAATGTATGAGTTATCTGTAATATAAATTATAAATGTATGAGTTATCTGTAATATAAATTAATAAACGCAATGAATATTCGTTATATGTAAAACGGGATTTGGGTCGTCATTAACTTCCTTTATGTTCTCTTTGCAAAACAACGCATCCAACACACACGCATGTTCTAAACCAAAGGGAACTGGAATGTGTGTTTACAAAACACGGATCGCCAGCTTATCTCTATCGATGTTAGTCACAAACAACAATTCAATACAGTGTGTAAGTAGGTGGAAATAATTCTCTCTGGCTTTCTGTTAGTAGGATATTTGTTGTTGTTGTTTTTGAAGTGAATATCTTATTTCCTTTCATCGAGAAATAAGACTTTATTGTTAGAGAATTCCTTTGGGATGTAGTTTTGTTTACACTGTCTTGTCTATTTGGGCGCTGAAGACAGGATAATAGCGAGGATTGTGCGCATATAAAAGCGATTCTAGCTAGAACCATCGCTTTTATATGCGCACAATCCTTCGCTATCGTATCCCTGTCTTCAGCGCCCTTTCTGTTGTTTTTTGTCTCTTTCATTGTATAATCAAGTCCTTGTTTGCGGACAGTGTGGACCTACGATGCCATTGCGTTCGGACGCTGTGGTTTCTATAGGACCCTATATCTCATGTTTGATCACTTTGAGATGAATTTAAATCTGGTACACACTACAAAACAACAAAAGTTAGTGCTTAGTTATGCCTTATATGATCAAAGTTTATGAAGACAAACTATATTTTCGGAACCTAATAATGTCAGCATGGTAAACTTTTTATTTTACCTCACAGTAACTTATAAAATATTTAACCAATTTCAACAAACTGCGACTCATGTTCTTATTCAATTTATTTCTAATCCAATGCATTGATATCAATACGAACTTTTTGAAGAAAGAATGGCAAACTATTGACCAATGTTCTAAAACAACAGCTCATTTTCTTAGAAAAAAGCATTTGCTTTAAGACAATTTGCAATTTGCAAACAAATGGTTATAAATTAAACAGTAATTTCCTAAAACAAAGTCGTTTTTGACATTCAAAAAGGTAGTTCCAGCAATAAAACGTTTTATTTCACACGTACAAACATTCATTTTTATTTCGTTGTTATAATCCACTATTTCATTTCTAACCATAAAGTTAAAAAAATTATTTACTAGAAACTGAACTTTAAAGAATGAAATAAGTGTATGATATTTACAGCTTTTAATGTGGTGACACGGTTGCATACTTTGTTTTTGTTTTTGTCGTTTTATATTTTAGCTCATTCTTTGCATATGTTATAGGATGATTTGTCATGCTATGAATATATAATTCAGCAGTTTTGCATCGTATATTACCTCTCATGAACATCGTCAATATAATCGAAACTGCAACATTTTATCTCTTTTATGAGTTTGTTGATTTCCAGGGATTCACATTTCAGCATTTATTGGCATTGATACGTTTGTTTCAATGTTGTTTGACGGCAGTACAAAGACGCCCGACTACAGATCAGTAGTGTTGTTACTGCCTGATCCGTTGGGATCAGCAAGCCCAATAGTTATGGCCTTAAGGTAGTATACCGCTTAAGCCGATTCAAGTGTGTGTGAGAGGTGTTTCACTTTACTATACTATAACTTTTAATTTCTTTTGAAAATACACTTTGCAAAATTGAGAATAAGTATTTACAGTTTGAAACAACTGCACATAATTATATGTTTATTTCACATACCTTGCTTTCACCAATCATAATTCAACACTTTCATAAGACGGCACACCAAATATGGACACAATAGTTAAATAATTTGAACAAGTTAATTATGTATTACTATGAATGATTTGTTTTGTTTTATATATAAACTCGCAATATGTTGTTTTTTTTTGTTTTTTTTAATGGGGAAAGCAGTGTGTTACAAACAATTAGAAATAAATAAAAAAACATATATATACGGTGTGAATTCGGTGTAAAGCATTATGATGTGTTCGTGCATATATCGTAGTTTTGGTGGAAAACTAGTCTGTGTGTACTCGATTGGTGCTAAACTTTTTTTTCTATGATCCCTCGCTGTTTGTCGTTAACATTTCAGTTGATAAATAGATAGATACATATCTTTATTTCCAATTTCCAAAAGGCTTAAAAGCCGAATGGATGTAACATACAATTTCACAAAGCATGGCAACAGTGTACGTATTACAAACAATTCATGTCCAAATATGCAGTTTATCTCAACTCAGCTGATACAATGAAAAGTCGTATATATAACACTTTTTACATGCATCAATTACAATTAATCCCAATTTCCTTATCACATATCATATTATATTCACATGAGGCAAATAAAACAGCTTCTTATCCGTATGATAAACATATATCATATAATGTGAATGTTAGTACAGCTATACATGCATATGAATCCATAACTGATGTTTAATAGTTATTAATAGTTGCAATTTAATTGCTGATTACTTTAAATTAGTTTCTACCGCAGACTTTAAATAAGTAATGACATAGATACATGTACCCGTTGTTCAGTTGTATACACTTCAGTTGTAAGTGTCTATGTATAATTAACTAATGTTTATGTTGACCATATTTACAACCTTACACAACAAAGAATCCTTTACATTTGATAAGTATTTGTAATGCATATGTTATGCGCAAAATGAAAATATGGAAGTGTTAAGTAAGAATTTCTAAAATGCTCGGCATTATCGGAATTCTTAAAATGCGCGGTTCTATTCCGGAATCGTCCTTGCGCAGAGAAGAATTTAGACAAAGTAGGAATAGTTTGGTTTTAGTTGATAATTATAATACTGACCATGCTGACGGCAAGGGTCTTCATTAATGTTGAAGGATCTTATGGCTCAAATCATTTGCTTCTACATGAAATGGAAGCAATAAAGTATGTTTAAAGTGCAATGGTACGCGTGATGCAACGTGTGTTTATCTCCTCCTCATGTTCCATCAAATGTATATTAATTTAAAGTATCATTCAAATATGCAAATGTCATTACTAACAATACCATGCACTGATAATTTATTCGCAAACGGTCTGTGTAAATGATTGCTTTTAGTACATTTGGCAGATGACAGGTGTTCAGGACAATATGTAATAATACTACAAATAATAATAATAATAATAATAACAATAATATTATTAAATATAGCTGACGTATACCTTATCAGTAAATTACTTTAACAAACATGATTAAAAGATGCAACTGCAATTAGTAGTAGCATTACACCTGCTGCATTTACTGAGCAGTTGGCGTGTTTGTTATTTGACAGATGTTCAGTATTTGACTTATTTTGTATATACAAGTATATACTAAGGAATATGGCACCAAATCAGGGTTCGTATAAAGAGATCATAGGAAAATCTCTAAAATATGTTATATATGGAATGCCCATTTTGACCAGTTATTAAAAATATTATTGTCTACGTCGCGTTTTATTTTTTTAATCGTATTGGGTCGCAAATTCATGCTTATAATTTGGCGATTTCCGTACGTCCGTCCGTCCGTCCGTCCGTCAGTATATCCGTCTACGCGTTTTGACGCTTTTGTTATTTTTTTCTTCTCATTTCTCATTTCTCAGAAACAAATTGTCGGAAAAGCTTTAAAATTTGGCACACATGTTTGCTGTATTTAAGCAATGTTATATGCCAAGAAACATAACTCTGTCATATATTTTACTGCAATTCTGCGCCCTTTTTACTTTGATTTTTCAGTTAAACTAGTGATTTCACAATCCGGCGATTTCACCACTGTTGATGATTCATTTTTTTATATTTTGTAGCCGTAAAGCATTACATGGACACGGTTTATTTCGTTTAAGCAATTACAGATTAGCCGTGGGCGGAGCTGATTAAGTTTTATCGATACAGATAAATTGTGGGCGGAGCTTAGCGGACTATTTTACAATCTAGTCTACTAAAAGATCGACAAGTGTCTCGGTATTTATATTAGAAACTGAATTAAAACAAGATATATATGTAGTGAAAAAGAAGGAAGCCTCAATCATTTTGTAAGCGGCATTTAATAATTATAAACTATCATCGGCGTACACTGATTATACTAAATTGTTTAAAATTAAATGCGCAACGCAAACAATTAATCTCATTCGCAACTAATACATTACGTATACTTCTTCTTTTTCATACATGTACTATTCGTTGCGAATGTACATGAAACGCAGATAAATTATTTATTGAAAGTATCAGTCCAGACAAATCCGAGACAACATGCCAGACACATGCTTTTGCCACCAATACATGTCATGTTATGCCAATTTGTTTAATGGTATGAATTGAAGTTGTCATATTAATATTTACGATTAAAGTCTGAAAAAAATGAAATAAATAAGCATTTTGGTATTTTTAAAACACCGACAAACAACTGTGTGTTGAATTTATTCTTATACTCCATTGCTCCATATAAAGCTAGAACAATTTAAAACAAGAGCTGTCGGAGAACAGCGCAGCTCGACAATTCGATTTTTCGAAGAATAATAAATTATATAGCTTAGTATATACCATCAAAAACAATGCTAAAACAATGTGTGGTGGGGTTGGGGGAAAGCGGGGGTGGGTGATGGGGGGAGTGGGGGTGGTGAGGGCAACATATATGTGTAAGAAGCTATGTTAAATTCACCAAAACAAGACAAAAATATGTAAATAGAAAAAAAAAATCCAGTTTTGAGTGCGGATGGGGGAGAGGCGGGGAGGCGAGGGAAACATATATGTGTAAGAAGCTATGTCATAATTGACCAAAACAACACAGAAATATGGTAAAACAAAATAGAAATAAAAATATTTCGAGTAGGGGGGGTTGGGGGGGGGGGGGGGGGGGCGAGATAGCTATGTGTCAGAATTGACAAAAACAACAAAGATATATGTAAAAATAAAAAAATCGAGTTTCGAGTGGGGGGAGTGGGGGGTGTAGTGGAGAGAGTGGGGGTGGAGAGGCAGGGAGTGGGGTAGAGGGGGCAACATATATGTGTAATAAGCTGTGTGCAACAATTTACCGAAACAACACAGAAATATGTAAAAAATAAATAAAAATATTCTAGTTTCGAGTGTGTGGTGGGTTGGTGGGGGAGGGGAGGCAGGGGGAGGGGCAACATGTGTAAGAATTTACAAAAGCAACACAGAAATATGTAAATCAAGTGGGTCGGGGTGGGGGTGGGGGTGAGAGGCGGGGGTGGGTGAGGGGGATACATATATGTGTAAGAATTGACTACAACAACACAGAAATATGTAAAATGTGAGGGGTTGGGGAGGGGGTTGAGAGGCGGGGGTGGGTGTGGGGGAGGAGGGGGCAACACATATGTGTAAGAATTGACTAAAACAACACAGAAATATGTAAAAAAAAAATAGAGTTTCAAGTGGGGTGTGGGGGAGGGGGTGAGAGGCGGGGGTGGGTGGGGGGAGGAGGAGGCAACATATATGTGCAAGAATTGACTAAAACAATAGAGAAATATGTAAAAAAATAAAAGTAAAACAAAAGGGGTTAGGAGGGTGGGGTGAGAGGCGGGCAGTGGGGGGAGGTGGGAGCCAATGCCCCAGTATGGGTGAAGTATGAATAAGATGCATAATGCTGTAAGAAATCCCAAACCAAAATTATAGATATATACATGCTTACAGGCAAACCTAGATCTGCCTTTATTGCACATTTTATGGGCCATCACAATTTGGGTTCCATGGGAACCCAGAATTTGTAGAAGACAAAATTACTTATCCAATGCTTCACAACATACTATAAGGAAACCAATTCCAAAATTTAGTCCATCTAGGATAAGAAATGTAAGAGATATAGACCTGTAAACACAGCTTACACGTAAAATTTGATGTGAAACAGACACATTTTAAGGGCTATCAGAATTTGGGTTTAGTGGGAGCCCAGGGGTTACAGGAACCAAAATTACTTAAGCAGCCCTTAAGATAATGCTATAAGGAAGCTAATGGCCAAATTTGGTTGTGCTAGGGTAAGAATTGTAAGAGATATAGACTTGTAAACACATCTTACACGCAAAATTTGATGTGAAATGCGACACATTTTATGGGCTATCATAATTTGGGTTCCATGGGAGCCCATGGGTTACAGGAACCAAAATTGCTTATGCATGCGTGACATTTGAATTCTGTTTACGAAACATGTATTTAATAAATTATTGTTTTATTGAGTTTCCCGGAATGCGTCTGATTTATAATTTGATAACAAAAACATCCGTAAATAATAATTTTGCATGGGATGAGACATGCCGCTTTTATATAGATATATAATGAAGTAATACTTGTTAATACAGTGTAGGTAAAAAATCTTACTGAAAACTTATACATTTGACGAGCATCTGACGAGCATCTCTTTCCTTGTGTGAACGTCTCCGTGGCCGAATGGTAAACGACGTTGCGTTGTAAACCATCGCCTCGCATCGCTGCGGGTTCGAATCCCACTGGGAGCTCGACTTGTAAGTGAGGAAGTGTCGATTCTTACGGATGGCGAGAGGTGTACAGTACTGGTTCTACCCAGGTAAAGTGGGTGGTCTGCCTCCACCACAAAAACAATCGACCGTCATATCGATGGTCTAGAATTATAACGTCGTAAGTGAAAAATCATAGTATTTGGGACTGTGAAAAAAACGGACTGACGGTATCAACTGTGTGAATTCTCTGAACAATATCATATGACATAAGCTGTAGTTTGCTTTCTCATAAAATAAAGTATTTGTTATTTAAAAAAAAAAAGTTTGACTTTGCAATCTGAACAATTGCACTTCCGAGCTTATGTTATTAATAATCGGAAAGGAAGATGTTCATCAAACAGTTGTATCTGGCAGTTACGACCTTTTAAAATATGTTAAAAGCGATTATTAAACCACTGTAAGTGTCTTATAAAAGCTTGCTAGTTCATGCTACACTGTTGATCGAAATGTAGAATGCATATGGGACCATGCGTGTATTAGAAATACTTTTATTTGTTAAATTTAAATCTCACGGATATAAAAACCACGATCTTATTATTAATTTAATGAAATATTAATGGTAACGTAACATACAAATACGGACACGAATTATGTCTCATTGTTGTAACAATTATAACATTTAATAACAGAGAACTGGGAGTTGTATTCACTAATGAAAAGAAAACTAAACAATCACACGTATGTAACATTTAAAATCTAATAGCATTTCAGTCCTATAATAACTAATAACGATCACATCTGTAACAACAGTGTGTCGGCAAAACTAATACATGTTCGTTTGGAATTTTACATATCCATACATATTTCGAAAGGCATGTGCTCTTTTTAAAGATCTGTGCGCTCTACTCCCACCACCCCACGGATGAAAAATATTGATAGTAACTCACTCTTAACTGTTTTTCTAAGAGTATATGTAAGAGTTGATGCAAGTTCGGAAACACCATAAGACATTGTAGTACGCTGGATGGATGGACAGACAAGTATGCATGCTTCTTATTTAACACTTAGATAGTTTTAGTTTGTAACAAAATTTATATGAACAGCCTGTCGCAACGTGTTTACAATATCAAAATTATACACAATGGGTGCATTTCAGTCATAGTGAATTTCAAAACATGGCTGTCAAATCGTTTATAGATAGGACATAAACCGCTTCATATGTTCAATGACGTGATAAATTATAGACGGGTAATATTATCAGCTGTTTAAGTTCTTAAAATTAAGATTGAAAATAAATCAGCCTTATATCATACAAATGTCTTACCATGATGTGTACGGCAGAAACGTATGTAATCATAACATCTCCATTATATATAACACAAATAGTTAACTAAAAGAGCGTTTTATTTCGACAACTAATTCATACTACAACCTCCACTGAGGGAAATACCTACTATTCAAACTGCGTAGATGAAATATTGTAAAATATCAGATTTGAATACATTATTATCATTATGTAAAACTATTCAATTCGTAACCAGACGTATAACTATTCAATTCGTAACCAGACGTATAATTTACGTCTCGTTTTAAATTAACAGGGCGACGTTAATATTGCGACATACAGTGCATCCTTAAATGCATATCTTTTGTGCATTTTGAAAGCCCCATTTTGAAAAGACGTTATTGAAAGAGATATATTACCCTCAGAATAATGACACCGGTTAAGTATCCACAAAAGCAAACACGTGTCACTTTAACGAGATTATATCATATCATAAATTATTTTCAGTCCCCAAAATAATGAATGTGACTAGAATATTTGGCAAGTAGCTCAAGTCATATTAAATCGTTTGAAAACTTAAAGTTGAATACCAGAATAAGACCAACGTCTCTCTTGCGTTAGGCACTTGCATGCAGACAACAGTCAGAACTCGAATTGAATCTACTGAGTTATGTGGGTGAGAGAGCTCAGTATGTACATTGTGCATTTCATATCTTGATGCACACTTGAATGTGCTTTCCTTATGGTGTCAGATGACAGTTTTTCTTTGTTGGTGCATCGTCAAACGCACTTCATAAACGCACACATGTGCGCGAGTGCACACCCACACCACGCACACTTTTATTTATACATCAATATATTTTAAATATCAATGACGGCATGCAACCATGTTTTGCATTAGATAATGACACGTCAGTCAAACAATAATTGAAGTAATATTAATTTGATTGACAATTGTTTTTAAGAAACATATTGTGGGTGGTTTTAAACGATATCCTGTAGTAATTATGCCATAACTTAAAGTAACTCATATTTACTGCATATCAGGTAAATAAACTTGATAAATAAGTCTTGATTTTGGTGGTGTTGGTACTTTTACCAGTATGTAATTTTAGCAAACATATTATTTGTTGTGCATGACACTACAACAAAAATGTATGTAATAAAATAATTTGCTTTAAATCGCCGTTCATGCAAGCCATGGGATCCACCTAATATACTTTCACCTTTGGTGCTCTAACGATGACCGGGCCTGCATATTCAATTTAACATAGCTATGCCCCTGCCATATACCCCATAATTATATTATATACACATACCCTCTATATCCTTACACACCATGTCCTCGCAAACTATATATCATTACATTGTATGTCTCCTTAACCTCTATATGCGTTCATATTATGTCCCCATACCCTCAATATACTTACATATTATATCCCCATATAGTATGTCCCGTACCCATATTTTCTTATGTTCCAATAAACCCTATATATTACATCCCCATACCCTATATGTCCTCCAATGTTATGTCCCGTACTCTCTATATCCGTTCATATTATGTTCCCATACCCTCCATATACTTACATATTATACTCTTCATATCCTTAAATATCCTTACGTAGTATGTCCCCGTACCCTCTATATCCTTATGTTCCAGTATACGCTATATATTATATCCCTTACCCAATATATCCTCGGATCTTATGTCCCGTGTCTCTATATCCGTTCAGGGCTGGCGTGGCGCAGTTGGTAGCGCGGCAGATTTGTAACCGGAGGCCCCGGGTTCAAACCTCCGTGGTGCCACTGAGTTCCGTCGGTGTGTTCTTGGGCAAGACACTTTCCCTTAGCCTCGTCCGTCGGATGGGGACGTAAACCGGGCGGTCCCGTGTATCGGTCTATCATCCGAGCACGTTAAAGAACCATAGGAATCTATTCGATAATAAGAGTAGGGCAGGTTCCCGGATTCCTATGATCCCCACTCTCTGGAGCTTAGACAGACTCTATCTTTTTTGTAGCATGGTGTTCTTAGTAACACTGTGACGGCATATTGACCGTACTCTAAATTCCAATATCCGGTAATTGTAGTACGGCTTAGCCACGCCCCTTTAGTTACCCTAAATTAAACGATTTAATGCTCTGCATTCATCAAAGGAAATGTCACCGACCATGCTACAAAATCATTTAGAGAGTACGGGGACATAATATGTAAGTCATGGGGTTGTACTATATAAGTATATTATGCCCCCGTACAATCTTTACATACATACTATGTCCCGATGTCCACATACACTCACATACACGTGTACATATTATTTTATTTCATTCGATAGAAGTGGAAAAGAAGGTCGTAAGTGATATATAAATCCGTAGCAGTTGTACATTTATATGCAAGCTTAAGAATAATAAGGTCGTATCTACCTTTTTATAAATATTAAGGTCGTATCTACCACTTACAACATTGTATGAATATAGCCTTGTAGTTACGACCTTTTGGCAAAATATAGCACATCTGATCTCACTTACGACAAAAAAAATAGATGCATAAAAACCCTGCTAAAGCCAACTGATATAAATACGGGTACTAAATTGAAAGTTGCACAATCGTGTACTGTGTATTGTTTTTGCAACGGTCAAGTAAGGTCGTAAGTAACACTTACGACCTTATAATTCTAGACCGTCGATATATAACCTTACATGTGTTGAAAATGACGTAAAACATCATGCAAACAAACAAACTTTCCTTGTTTACACTTTACTTTCTGAAATCCTATATCAGGTCATTTGTTTGTTTACTTCAAAATTTCAAGATTAGATGCAATAAATGCGCAGTTTTAATAGAGTGACATAATGCAACCTTGTTGAAACTATATTCTAAAAGAAGCACAGTAATCCTATTACAAAATATATTACTATGTGCATATTTATATAATTTCAAATAACTCATGAAAGGTAGAAATGATTAAAATTAACCACGCCACATTCAACAGTAACAGTCGCATTATTGCGGACGATTGCGTAGTACGTGTGTGAAAATTGATAAATATTAAAGGGACACTGTCCGTAACTTTTAGCTTATAAAACACACAATAATTATATTCGCAAACATTACACACTAAACATTATTCAATATTTACTGATTAAAAGCAAGATTGTTAAACGGAATTCAATCGCGGTACAAAAAAAAGAAAATCCACTTCGTGCGTTTGAACTCGCAGCCCAAACTAAAATTACCTTTTCTTTACACTCGCAGTAATAATAGTGTGCGTGAGCGTCAAGTGGTCGGACATCGCTCCCGACTGAGCTAAACGGGCTATAAATATTACGCAATACATACTATGGTGAAAACTAAATGCGCTAATGGAATTCACGTGATCGCAGAAAAGGTAAATATCGTGGGTCCCACTTTATTTACATATAATAATTAAAACATTGTTTTTCAAACTCACGAATGTATTCCTACATACTTCTTAGGGTCTATCCTCATGTTTTCATGTATACATTTCACTGAATAAAAGTCAGACAGTTATTTGGTTATGCTCAATATCTGCTTACTTACTGACAGTGTCCCTTTAACTGTACACATCTTTAAACAACGTAAATACGTGATTCAAATTATTAAAGATTCTCATCTGTTGATGTTTATTTTCCATCTTTGATTAAAACTGAATAGCTGTTGTCAGATCATTAAAGACCATCTTACAGGGGGGAAAAGGCCAGACATAGATCACGAAAAGCAAATTGAAATTCAAATCAGCAGACAGTATCGTTGAATATGTTGTTTTGGAGTGAATACGAGTGATAACAGATTTTATCTCATCGAGAAATGTGAAAACTTAAGTTTATATTTTCACGAATGCGAAGCACGAGTGTAAATATTGAAGTTTGATCACTTCGAGATGAAATAAAATCTGTTATTTACGACAAAACAACAAATTTTCTTTTTATTTTATGCTTTATAATCAAAATGTACTGCAGTATGCAGAAAACTAAATAAAGAATTGACGACGTCATTGGCTTAGTATGATAAAATTGCTGTTTTTAATTCCCCATATCTTCTAAACTAATTAACCGATTTCAATAATCTACAACTCATTTTTTTAGTTAAGTTATTTCCAATGATATAACCTTCATAGCAACTTTCGGAAAAAAACTGTTTATGAAAAAAACAAGTAGTTCCGGCAGTGAAAAAATAAAACTATATTTCACACGTATGAAATACCACTTTTATTTCATTGCTAAAATCCACTATTTCACTGCTAAGCAAAAAATAAAAATTCTAATTAGGGATACAAATTCATATAATCACCTGTCAAATTAAAACGCAAATCAGCAGACAGTATTCCTTCGAATTTGGCGACCAACACCAAAACTGGGATTACAGGCTCGAAGACCACCGAAGACCCTGCGCTTGGGCCCCGTTGCAAACACAATTTTGGGGGTTCAGAAAACTGTCGCCGACACCCCGCCCCCTCCCAAACTGTAAGTTTACACGCCTCTAGCCTTGGAAGCCCACGCACAGGCGGCCACACCCAAACACGAGAGGGTCGGGCCCAGGACTGAATGGGGTTTTCGAAAGAGACTCCATATTGCAAGGGTTAATACTAGAGGTTTTCTCATTTAAAAATGATATATGAATTTGTATTCCTACTTTGAATTCATACGAGTATTCAAGGGTCTCCAGAGTCGCAGATACCCAGAGGTGGAATCGATTCATCCCAATCGTATGGCACATGAATGCCTTTCTCACCGGGCTTCTCCCCAGGCATCATTGTCCCCGTGTTTTAAGACCACTTGTCACTTTTTCAAATTTTCTGATCGTGTGAAGTTGATAGTTTCATTATTTTGAAGCTAAACAATACAACGTGCTTTTCGTTGGCTTCTAATCTACATGAGAAATTATCTATTTCTCGCTTCTTTGAAGTTGTCGATCATAGTTTGTTTTGGCATGATTGCGAAGGGAATTCTACGTTGATATTCTCTTTGTCATCTCTCATTCGGATCCACTGGATGGTTAGTTTATGAATGCACGAAACCACTTTCACCAATTCCAGGAGGTCACTGAAATTGCCGAACATGTTTCTGATTTTTCGATATGGAAGATCGTCCAAATTTTGATGTCGCCGGGTATTTACTGCTGGAGTGTCCCTACCTGGCCATGGTGGGAACTTAGTCAGGCAATATCTCGATAACAAGAGTTTTCTAGTTAGTTAGTACCGGAAAATCCTTTTCTCTCGAGATACGGCCAAACTAAGCCCCGATCATGGTCAGGTATCCAGCTCTAGGTGTAAATCCCCATCACAAAGTCAACACTTGCCAATGCACTCCACGTGGTAACCATTGTAGGCGGTGAACTACTCAGCAAAAAAATAAAATTCTCTTCCTCTCTTAATATGTTTGTGTTTTCATTCAATCTCGTCGTTTTTAATTCATTCGTGAACGTGAATATCGGTCAATCCCTTCATTATTCGGGATCATACCTCGTGTGTATTTCGACGGATCGGTGTGTTAAAAATCTTGACATGTTGTTAGCCGGAAGGCAACGGGACAGAAAATAATTCACTGTTGCTATATATATAATACGGCCGTCAGCGACACGTGTTGATGAATGATTTGCGCTGCGCGTTTGGCCCCCACCACCAGTACCCCACCCCCCTTACATTCTTTAAATAAACTATTTTGTTCGATTATGGTACGTTTGTATCTGTTCTGGTTTTATATAATAAAGAACACAAATAAATGACAATCAATATTCGATGTCTTCTGACGTCACTCCATTACAGTTTACATTGACCAGAGTGTACGTGTACAGCTAAAAAAAATGAATCAGGTGACACAGTAACTAGCAAAAACATGTTTACTCAATTTTCAATGAAACTGTAGATTTTGAAAAATGTTGTTACCTTTAGCGTAGACAGGTGTTACCTTCAGCGTTAATATGAAAAAGTTGTTACCTTTACCGTTAGCGTTGTTACCTTTAGCGGAAGAGGTGAGTGTTACCTTTATTAGGGGAGGTTATTAACTTTAGCGTTGGAATTGTTACCTTTAGCGTTGGTTGTTACCTTTAGCGGTGGTTGTTACCTTTAGCGGAAGTGTTACGTTTAGCGCTGTTACAAACAATAAAGCAAACTTAGTGATTGCTATTCAGTTTCAAAATCACAGATTCAACCTCAGTAAAAGTACATACATATGCACAATCTGGCTGCAAACAATTCCATACAAGTGTTATGACGTTCTTCACATGGAATGCTTTGGGCTAACGTATATATTTTCAAAACAAATGCTTGTTTATCGATACTGCATCAATATTTGTGTCAGTATTATATTTTATTTGAGATAGAATATATTTGTGTCTGCAGTATATTTTGTTTTAGAGAGAATATATATTTTTCGAAATTATATACACATTCATATCTTCAGTTATATATTTAGAGAGACAATATGTTTAGAATATATTTTCCGGAGTAACATATATATTTGTTTATTTGTCATAATAAAGTTTACATGAATATATTTTTTGGGACAATCTTTTTTTCTTTCGGAGTAATATTTGCTTCTAAAATATATATTTTAGGGACATAATATATATTTTTCGGAGTAACATATATATTTGCCTCTACAATATATATTTTAGGGACAAAATATATATTTTTCTAACATATATATTTGTCTGTATAATACATATATTTGTATGCTTACATATATATATATATAGTATACATAGTTATGTATATATTGCTTGTTATACTAGTAGAATTTGTATCTCGGTTCGGAACTATTTGCTAGACTGTGTGCAGTGTATGAATACGTTGTCATTGGTGGAACGGAATAGTTCCATAGTGAAGGGAAGCCTGTTGACATAGTAGCTGGCTTCTACGTGGTCTGTTTACATGGCTGCCAAGCTGCAGAAGCGTCGACACGCACGTTGTTGTGCCTTTAATGAATGTCTGCTTTACTTCATCTTTTCCTTCTTCTGCTCATTTCTCCGTTCTTTTCTCTCTATCGATGGAAAGGTACATAGACCCGAATAAAACGAAGCATTGTGTCTACGGCCATATCACGTTGAAAGCACCGGTTCTCGTCCGATCACCGAAGTTAAGCAACGTCGAGCCCGGTTAGTACTTGGATGGGAGACCGCCTGGGAATACCGGGTGCTGTAGACTTTTCTTTTTATATATTATTATTTTATCATCTGTCACCTGTTTCTTCTTCTTTCACTTTTCTCAGTTATGTCTTTTTTGTTTGCATTTTCCTTCAGAAAACATGCACTGAGAACAAATACGCAGTAAAATAAGGCAGTTGTTGGTTTTTAATATCAATGTCAGATAATTAAACGCGTAATTGTGTGTGCCGATCGTTTACAGACAATGTATATATACTGAACACAAATTCAGGTGCTGTTGGAAAGGTCATCGGAGGTGAGAGCAGTGTTGAGAGCAGTGTTTTGATGACCTACCTACATGTATGTGGGACACTCTCTACAGTGGAGTTTGTTGAAGTTTTCGTATTTTTAAGGCAGTTGCTGTTTGACGACGGGAGCGGCGCGGAGTTGAGTGGACACACGTTTATTAACTGCTGCAACGAAGCGAATGGCTGTGTGTTTGACGGACGCATCATACATGGTCTCCTAGTGATGCATACCCTCTTGTAATACGGACTGTGCGTCAGCGGCCTACGGTGATGGATGCGTTCAGAGCGTGTGTGCGAGCGTGCATGCGTGCGTGCGTGCGTGCGTGCGTGCGTGTGAGTTTACGGGTTGTGAGTGAGTGCGTGCGGGTGTGTACATGTATGTACGTGTGTGTACTTGCCTGTTTACGCGTGTATGCGTGTGCATGTGTTTACGTGTTTTTACTTGTGTTTACGTGTGTTTACGAGTGTGTGTGTGTGTGAGTTTGTAAAAGGTCCGAACTGGGGAACTTCGTGTGAATACACACCAACGAAGTGAGGAACTACCTCGAACCGGGGAATCCCCGGTTCGCGTTAACATCAGAATCGTATTCCTGACCAAATTTCACTCTAGATGTGAAATTCCGATCATATTAGGAATGATTCCCCAATTAGTGGGTTATGAACCTATACACATTGCATACACATTTTGAATTATTTTGCCGTGTGTTTATCAGAGTTCCCCGATTTCACGGGTAAAAACTCATACACTTTTTCGATTTAATGGATTAACTACATGCATATACAATGTACCGCGCATTTTCGTGATGGCTTCTAGGATTTTAACATGGATAAAATCGAGGTATTCTATTTTGTTTTAAACCGAATTAAACTCATGTTTCCCTATAAAATGGTAGAAAATAGTATTTAAAATGTACATCTTATTACACCAACTCTAACCATAAACATATTTTGCTGCATTAACAGCTACTTGACATGTATAAAGTTGTTTGGAACATGTATGTGTTACGTTTATTTTGTTTAATGTTTTGATTGCTTGTATAAATAATTGTTTCGATAGAAAAGAGGATGAAACCAGCGGAATAGACAAACAAATTGAGCTAGCAAAATCAGCATGCCAAAAGAAGGTTTATGACAGCACTGAATTAGACTTCAGATATATAAATGATGATATCGGTTAGTCATGTTTGTTATAATGCAGATTATTAAGTATTGTTAGAAAATATGAGAGTGGACCTTTGGAAACGGCCTTGGAAGTTGCACAATTATACAATATAATCTTAATAATAACTTGTAATTAGTTGGAAAATGTTATATATAATGTAAGGTAAATCCATATACTAGTATTATATCCACGTTTTTTGAGAAAAAAGCAGCAGGGTATATTAAAATCACAAACGTTTGTCTGCTGTTCGTCCGTCCGTCTGTTACCGCATATGCTCCTAAACCGCTGAACAGATTTCAAACAAAGTTAGTCCGTTGGGTTTCATTGTAAACTTGGATTTCGCGCGTATTTATCTATCATCAGAGCACTTTAAGAACAAGATCATTATATTCGATAGTTGATATTTTTGCGTCATTTTACAGCACATTTTAGTCTATGTATAACTGTTTATTTCCAAAGGAGGAGGAAGACCACAAACATATTTTGTGTAGAACCAGTACTTTATACATAAAAAAAGACACTTTCTAACTGACAAATCGAGCTCTTAGGGTATTTAAAACAGCCACGGTGGGAGGTGAGAAGTCAAATGCAACTCTTTACCATCCCAGTCACGAAGTCTCATATATATTCGGTATGAAAACTATGATATTTTATTATTCTGTATCAGAGCTCCCTCTTTCAACTTTATAATTATACTGAATGTTGATGTCGAGTCTTTAGTTTTAGGCGGTATAGGTTCAGTTCCTCATTTACCCGTAATCAGAATTGTTGATTTTAATTACTAAAAGGTGCATTGTTTTTGTTTAAGGCGTTTTCACAACCAAACGATTCAAAAAAGGTGATTTTCTGCTCGAATACCGTGGAGATTTGTTGAAAATAAAAGAAGCTAGAAGGCGGGAAAAAGACTACGATGAAGCTAAACTAGGGAGTTTTATGTACTACTTTAAGTTTAGGGAGAAGAGTATGTGGTAAGTTTATTCCGTATCACTGTAACTCATTCATTACTCCTGTAACAAAATAAGATTGCCTCGCACATTTTACATGTTACAAACAAAAGATAAATACAATATAATTATCTTTAGAGATTGAGTTTTGGAAAACGCTGATCATAATAAATTCTACTCAATCAGGTGCTAGAGAGCCTGAAAGGTAGGAAGCATTATTCACTATAGTTCCTTGAACGTATCAATCAAACCGAGACGGCAATGTATATTTTTATTTATCGAGTTCTGCAATTTATCAAATTCCCTTTTTACACTCATGTTTAAACAGTTTCTGTAACTGTCTGTGTATGTAGTTGATATTAAATCGAACATACTTTAAACTATTATAGTGTTGATGCTACAAACGACATTTTTACCGAGGGACGGATGGTAAATGACGCAGCACCAGGTGACCCACTAAGAAACGTCGACATGAAAATAGTTCTTGCAGATAAACGACCACACTTGTGCATGTTCGCAAACCGAGATATTAAATGTGATGAAGAACTCCGATATGACTACGGGGTTCCCAGTCTGCCTTGGAGAAAGGTAATATAACGCTTAATTTGAAATTTTGAACTTTTAAAATACATTACGTTGACAAAATTATTTAAAAGGATAGGTGCATGTAATTACTCAATTGCAGACTTTCAGGACCTGTTACTGGTGTTACGTCATTTGGTTTTATATATCTATCGTTTATAACCACAAGTTTTATAAGCAGTGTGCATACTCATTGTAATTGCGTTTTCGGTTTGTTTTTCAGTGTGCACCTGTACGACAAAATGTCACGGGTATGGATTATTCGATATTTGTTAAAGAGTTATAAGTGACGCTCTCTATAATAATGTGTAATTTTTGATTTTTTTTAACTATCGTGATAGATACTCCAAACAAAAATAAAGGAATAAACTGGAGTTTCGTCCGATTAATACATCATACAATTGGAAAAGCAACCTCAAATGTAGTATTTAAGATAAAAAATGTATTCTTGTGAGACATGTCTACGCCAGAGATCGAACCCACGTAGTGCACATTTCTGTAGATATAAAGACAAGAGCTGCCATAGCCGCTAACAAAATATTAAATATTAATTGTATACGTACTAGCACAGAGAAATAACAATATCAAACTGTTCCTTCTAATAAATATACATACATGTAAGTTGCGGTATGAAGTGTTGTATCATGCGTTTATATAATGAAGTCGAATATTTGGGATACCAAGGAATAAACAGGTTGGATGAACATACTCAAATGTATATGTGATTGAGACGAAACAAGGTAATGCGTTAAACTGACCACGATACATGTCGTCATGTATCTATAGAATACACGTTTTGTAATCGTAACGAGCATTAGCAAAGTAGTCATGACACTTTATGCAAGACTTAAATTAGATGAGGGCAACACTTCTTAAATATAAATAATTGTACATCAGTATGTTGTTTTGTCATTATCACTTAAGGAACAAATGTCCAGCCTTAATGTAGTTATAGTGTTTTGAGTCGCGTATTTGTCTAATTTCATTTTACCTACAGATGTATTAGATAATCGAAAAGGGGCAAATTACTCGACAGGTATGGAAGAAAGTATTAAGATGAAAGGGTTTCACGATAATCAAATACATGGTAAGCCAATATGTGAATACACACATACATTTTAACTATCATGTTCTAATTATAACTGTAACGAAATTGCTTTGTATTAATTCTCCTGAGATATTTCAGTTATTTACACTTTGTCATTGAATACTTTTTAATTCTTCTGAGCGTATTAAGAAACTGAACTAAGTGAATGTATTAATTGAATGTTGTTGCTAGCCCATCAACTCAGTATATGTTATTTAGAGCCACATAGAGAGAGGGAATGATACATAGGAACACAAGAACCTACTCTACTTATTATCGAATAATTGTTATAGTTTAAGAAATAATGCAGGTGTGTTATACCATCACATTGTTTATTTGAGATTACAATAGTAATATGTGTGTGCGTTAATACAATAGTTGAATTGAATTGTTAGTTTACTAGCATAAGGTATTATGCCAAAATATGAAACGTTTGTAATGTATAACTGCACAGATGACGAAGGTGAGGAAGGTGGGAAGAGTCAAACAAACATCACACATGCGACTGAAGAGGCAGTCTCAGGTGAGCGATATTTAGATAAAACTAGAGATACAACACTATTTAGTTCGAATTTGAAACTAAAACGAATATATGGCAATTCCATTTTCTTCAAAACTTAATATCAGGAAAACAGTTAAAAAGTAACAAGCCAGCTTAATAATATAGTATATCATTACAATTTTTTTTGAGCTATGAAAGTTGTTGAACTATATTACATTTTTTCATATGAGAAGTTTTGAATGTGGATTACATATCTTATTTACTCTCCTATGATCAAGATAGTTTTCCATTTGTATAAAGAGATTTATTGTTATTTAGAAGGAATGTGTTGATTATTATTTCATTTATTTCAATTAATGTCAAAATGTAAAAGAAATATATATAGTCTTGAAAAATTACTGAGAAGACACCAACTAGAACTGGGAATTTCCAGTTACGGTAGGCTTTCTATTTAGTTTGTCTTTTTGATTTTTGTGCTGTGGCGGCGGTAAACATTTCCCTGTACATGCAATCAGAACTGCTATTCAGTCCGAGTTTTGGAGATCGATGAACCCGATATTTATATAAAGATATCGGTAGACATCCTCAGATATCTTCGTTTTCTTACTGCAAATTCGAATATGTGGTTCTACTACTTCAGCCTTTTAATAAAGACTATGAACAGTTTAATCACCCTTTAGATATATTGCCTGCCTGCTTTTTAATTTAGTTATTTGACGTGCGATATGCAGTCTTCATAACATTGCTCCCAGCCAATTTCATTTAGGGCAAACACTTCTGTTAGAATTTGGGACCATACGTCTCTGGCCATGGTATGGTGTGAAAATACTACATCGAAGGTTCCATGTTATCGTCGCCTCGCCTCTGTCTCAAAATGCCCCCCCCCCTCACCCCACCTCCCACCCCAACCCAACCCCAGTAATTGAAACATAATGTTTTAATTGTCAAATATCTTTCTCCAAACAAATAACCGAGCCACCCCACCCCCAATAATTGATACGTTTCTTAGTCCATGTCGGTACACGTGCGTACATGCTTTCGCGGTTGAAAGAGGGAGAGGAAGTTGGTAAATATTATAATCATATGTTATATATGAAAACGATATCAGGACATGTAGACAGTAGTGTTAAACGGCAGAACTGTTATCAGGAAGCCTACGTTGTCCTTTATTGATGCCATCTTTTTATCACCTATTGATATATCTTGTCTTTTTTTTCCATTTGCGGTGCGCACCAACTGTACGAATCATTCTGCATGGTGTGTTCACGTGAAACAGATCACGTTTAACTCTCGATATAAATATCTGGTCTTTTAAGGTAAAACATAAGTAACTGTCATATAAAAAATCATCAAATGCGATCTGTTCTTTCCAAGAGAAATATTTAACTAAAGTTAATACCAATTTGAAACCATCATTGATTTAATTCCATCTTTAACGTTTAGTTTAAAATGAACATATTTTGATCAAATATTATCTTAATTGTTCTTTAGACCGTGTGTCAATCGGAAGAATGGTAGAAAGAAAACATATCGATGAGGATGAAGACGACATATACGGCGAAGAGGAGTTAGATGTATGTACATTCGTATTATTCCCACAAACTTATAATAAAAATAATAATATTGAAAATAATACCTAAGATTTTTCTTATGCAACATTTCATCATATTATGTTTATTGTTTTAAATTTCATTATACAGGATAGTGCAAATGACAGTGACTATAAACCGTCAGAGGAAGAATCTGATAGCTCTGCCATTATACCAGTCATTCCCGATTTAAGCCGTTTTCATCAAAATTCTCCAAGAAAACGAAAACGAAACAGTCCGAACAGAGACCAACCAAGTACAAGTACAGATAATATACATAAGGAGACACACATCCATGAGCAAATTTCTCCAACTTGTGTTGATCAAAAAAAGCAAATGCGTGTTCAACACACAAATAATACATTCCGTAGACACTATGACAAGATATCTTATTGCATGTTTTGCGAAAAGCCGCAAACAAAACTTCCAAAGCATTTAGTATCAATGCACAAAGATGAAGAAGAAGTCGATGCATATATGCAAGAACAAGATAAAGAAAAGAAGACAAAGATATACGAAAAAAATGAAAAATATTGACAATCATCTGCACAACTGCAAAGTCTTTGAAACTGGAGAGGGTGAGCTGGTAGTGGCATATCGTCCAAAAAGTGATAAGAGCCCGTCGAATGCTGAACATTACGGTCCTTGTCAATCCTGTTATGCATATTTTCCAAAACAAAGGCCTTCAAAGACGTGGTGACGAAATGACACAGTTAATTGAATTGAACTGGACCGACGTAATGTATTCGAATGCAAGAAAGACGTTATATGAGGCGAAAAGAAATAGCATAAAAGGACTACTGCCCCTCACAAGCGATGTGCAGATGTTTGGAGACTACTTAAAGGCTCAAGCTGACGTTCATTTTACTAGGCTAAACAATCCAGAGGATACAAAAGAAGCAATCCCAGCATGGTCATCTCTGTCAGAAATATCACTTACGCAGACAATTGTGTTTAATCGTCGAAGATCAGGTGAAGTATCCAAAATGATTATAGAAGATTACCAAGCGAAATGCCTCTCAAACGTTGATGGTAACTTAGATAGTTGCCTATCACCTTTTGAAAAACAGTTATGTAAATATTTCTTCAGAACTGCGATTGTTGGTAAAAAGGGTCGCACTGTTCCAGTCTTGTTTCCAACTCATGTAAAAAGAAACATTGATCTGCTGATTGAAAAGCGACACTTGATCAATAATCCTGATAATAGGTTCTTATTCCCAACATTGAGCATAACTACACACATTAGAGGAACGGATGGGCTACGAAAATTGTCAAAACAATGTGGAGCGCAAGCGCCAGAACGACTTCGTTCTACTAGACTACGAAAACACATTGCAACAATGACACAGGTGCTGAACCTGGACGAAAACGAACTTGATATTCTTGCACAGTTCTTAGGACACGACATACGTGTACATCGAGAGTATTACAGGCTACCTGAAGCAACTCTGCAGGTTGCAAACGTATCAAAACTTCTACTAGCTTTGGAAAGGGGACAGTCAGGCTTTAGCAAGGGGGTGCCCCTCAACGACATCACCCTTGATGAAGATGATACCGCATGTGGTAAGCTATTTCTTAAATAGATCACCCCCTTCACATTGTAGGATGCTTCTGTGAGATTAAAATATGCGGATTTCACCGACAAATTTTAAATAGCTTGTGTTTATTGCTATTCCGAAGCACAACAATATGCAACGAGTTTGTTTTGTGGTTTACATTATCAAGTTATGAATGTACTGGAAACAACCTCGAACAGGGGAATCATATTCTTGGATAGTGGACCGTTTATGTAAATACGACGTGTTGTTTTTTTTAAATAAAAGAGACACATTTTTTGTTTTTAAACACTAATGATATAACTTATGATTGGGCTAATATGTCCGTGTGGATATTATCATAATATTATATAAGAATAAGAGAGCCGTATGCATACGTAAATTGTTTTTGAAAATGATTGTTTTAATTTGCTATGGATATTTTATAATCATTACTACTCTTTACTTTTGTAAATTTTACTGTTTTCAATAGATATGAACGGAAGCGAGACAGATGAAGAAGATAAAGAAGATTCAGATTCGGACAATGGAAATTTGGTGTGTGGAGAAACTAGATATAGTACAAAGCCTAAGACGATTCGAAGTAAGTATTACACAAATATGTCGGTACCACTTACTATGAAAACTATACGTGCAGAGAAATAGTCTCGGTCAACAAATTTTATTTTATTTTATAATTTGACAGGCCTATGCGTATTCGTCAACATATTGCGAGAAGTCTCTTTGAATATATCATCCCCATTAATAGTGTATGACATGGGTGGTTGTGAGAGATACAAATTTGCCGTTTTAACCAACACAGTTGAAATAGTATTTTTTCATTGCTGTTTCAAAGACCAGCAATATGCACCGATAATATTGTCGGATTTACATGATCAAGTTAATGCATTTACTGGAAACATATCGTATGCTTGGTATCCTTTAATATCATAAAGACAAATATTCTGTTAACTTCAACCAACCTTATGAGTCAAGTGGACTTAATCAGGAATATAATAATAAACAGTTGTTCGTGCACGTGAATTGTTTCTTAACATCATTTTGTAATATGTTAATGATATTTTCATAATCTTCAGTACTCATTTCTATAATCACTATTCCTATGTTCATTAGATATAAACGATACTGACACTAGTGAAGAAGATGACGAAAAGTCAGGTTCGGATACTGGGGATTTGGTGTCGGGGGAAATTTATCCTAGATATAGGCCAAAGCAACGAAGACTCAAAGTACGTATTAAAAAGGGATGTTTTTGGTAACACTTACAGCTACGGAGTCTCAATTTTAATTGGTGATAACTCATGATTATGAATAAAACATAGATGAAGTAGTTTCAATTTGACAAACACCCCAAAGGTTAGTAAGCCAGAAATCGATGTTTAAAACAGTGTTATCTAACCTTCGTACAGGTGACATCTATAAATTTACGGCTTTTGTGCACACGGTTTTGTACACATAAAATCGAGTCAAGCTACAAATGTAACATGTAAGCCTTATTGCCTACTGACCGTTCCAAGTCGGTAACCCGGCCTGTCTTAACCACCATTTCTGTTGTACTTTGTCGTTTTCATTGTATAATCAATTAAAAATTGTTCCTTGTATGTAATACAGTGCGGACCTACGATGCCGTTGTGTTTTGACGTTAACATTTTCTATAGGACCAGATATCTTATATTAAGTATGTTGATGAGAGGTAATGAATGTAAGAAGCAACACCTCACACGCACCCTAGCGCCAGCTTAAGGCCATCGATATGGGATTTTACAACACTAAATAGATGGTGCGCAATAGATAATCTCTCAAGCTTATTGAAAGTTTTGAGACACCAGTCTACCTTTAATTTGATAACATATAATATTACAGAAAACTATGTTATTTTACATGCGCGTTAAAACTATATATTTACTGATTGATTTTGAGATGCTATCAAATATGTTACAGTTGTTTTGTCTCATATTAAATGGTAGTTACATGTAATATACAATACGTTCTCAAGAAATGTCTATAGCTCAGTGGTTAGAGCACTTGAATAAACTCACCAGTTCGTGTGTTTGAATTCCGAAATAGGCAAACAAGTTGTTCCTTAATCCATAATGCTACCTGAATACAGGTACGATGTGCACTGCTCAATATCTTTAGAGTAAATTATGCAATGCGTTTAATCGCTCACATATCCTATGTAAACCGCTTAGCTGTGAGCGCTGATAAACACACCATTTAATACAGACACGCCTACACATAAGAAATACATTTAAATACAGGGTCTGTAGCTATAATAATGGGTTGTAAAGTGTAGTAACAGTATCAACAAAGTTATTAAATACAACTTGACCGGCATATGCTTATTCGAAACATACTGCGGGCAAGTCCCTTTGAATGGTAAGTTTTTATTTGAAAGAAGTTTAATTCATTTCCTATGATGTAAATTGTAACAGCACAATTGTATTTAATTTATTCTAGAAAGGGGAACTCGTAAAGTATAACGCAAAGACAGGAAGCGGTTTTGGACGGATATCGAAAGAGCTGCTGTTTTTAAACATCTAGAGAAACATATTCTCAGGGGGAAATTGCCTGGAAAAAAAGATATAGATAACTGTTTGGAAAACGAGGTGGTACTCAAACACCGGCCATGGAACAATGTCAAGGATTTCTGCAGAAATGTTATTGCAGCTAGGAAACGGAAAGAACTTTCATAACATTAAGGAGCATTGAAACTGCTTCATTTATAACTATGTTAGAACTAACAAAGAATCCAGTACGACCTTACGCTTTTGACTGATTTTAAGATGTATTACGTTTAAATACGCAATTAATTAGTGATAAAGTTATGGTCTTGAAAAAAAGCGCATGAATATGCAATATTGTAACACTTACGGATAATTATGCTTTAGTCATATTTTAACAATTTGAAAACACAATTCAAAAGTGAGAGCTGTGTTTGAAATAATAATGTGTTAAGATAATAACTAGAGAAAAACTATGCTATGACGCTTTCAAACTTGATGCATGTTAATAATTATTAATGTGGAGTAAATAAAGCATGAAATAGACGATAGGCATATTGATTGTTTTGTGTTGAATATAGTTATACTTATATTTGCACTCAATACAAAGTTAGATTCTGTTTTGTGTGACATTTTTGTACAATATCTCTAATGGTTTTCCTTTGTTGTTGGTTATGATATAATGCTCATAAACCTGAAGGTCTGAGCCGAAACCGTACTATAACTAGCGATATATTACAGCCGTGCTATAAATGGCATACTCGGCAGTTATATCATGGCTACCCAATTTACGCGCGCGTAGTTGTAATGCTTAAACACAACCTGGCAATCAACATATCAATTACCGGCATTGAATGGCCATGATACAAAACATTCATAACATATTTTTTCGTTTGCGATTTATACTGCACTCTCGGGACTTCGGCCCTCGAGAAACAGTATAAATCTCATATATTTGAAAATTTATGCTATAAATATTTTTAAAACAATAATGCATGATACTATTCAAATATGTCACACTTTAAAACATTTTCTATTTCTTACAAAGTTTCTTTATTTGTAATATGTGTGTGAAATAGGTTAAACATTAAATTGTCATTTCTCTTTGGCTAACCAATATGAGTTTAAAGCTGAGTTAATTGCCTCAAGTAGACATAAATATATCCAAATTGATAAAATAGAAATTTGGTCTATTTTGTGAAATATATATTGTCGCGCATGGGTACCCAAGTTTGTGTTATAAACTCTATGTAAAATGACAATGTTTTTTGTCCTGACGTTGTGTATGGTCATGTCTCTGATATGCAAGATACAGAATCTATAATCGGTATTAGTTGCAGATCGTGAATTCGGTTCAGATAGAAAATTTCAAACCATATACCTCGGGTTGAAATTCACAATCTTTACCGGATACCCATGAAATATTCGATAATTGGGTATATTATCAATTTGATGTGAAGAAAGGTAACAGTTAAGTTTGAAATTCATTAAAAAATATACGTTTTAAGTTGTCATGTAGACGGAACAATGATTTTAAACTCAAATAACAATAAATATTTCTAACATGTGTGTACGTGCGTGTACGTGCGTGTTTGTTTGCAAGTGTGTGTGTGTGTGTGTGTGTGTGTGTGTGTGTGTGTGAACGTGTAAACGTGTGTTCTTGTGTTCACGTGTACTGTGTATGTATGTATGTATGTATGTATGTATGTACGTGTGTACATGTGTATGTGTTTAAGTGTGTATGTGTACGTGTGTGTACGTGTGTGTATGTCACAAAATGTCACGGGTAGAGCGTACTGGTCGTATATAGCTCTTGTATCGGTTACACCCAAAATCTATTGTTCGAGTTGAAACAATTTCACCATATTCATGATCTATTCATGTAACACGTAAAAGCGTGCACATTTTAAGTGGCCGCCAGAGAGGCCGTGTCATAAGTTTAGTTTTGTGCTAATGCATGTAAACGTATAGGTAAATTTTCCTTAAACGGCAAAATTGTATAAGGGGCCTCTCGTGTTGATTCAATACTGTAGATTTAGCCACGTTTGTCACGGACTGAACGGGGGAAATAATGATTTGGGCGTAATGTTTGCTATAAATGCCATTGTCTTCTCGCTATCGCCGGGATAATCGATAGTACTTTGTTGGAACAGAGATTGGACGGCAAATTTCACAGGCAACATGTGGTTAGTAGTTTTATTAAACTTTTATCGTATATTTGTATTCAGTGGGCGGCGCCATCTTGTTTGGCGGTTACGACATCCGGTTAGCATTGATGTTTCTCAAACATAACTTTAGACTAGCATATGATTTGAAGTGACTTTATTAGATGTAATTATGGTAATTGATCATTAATTGTAAAACAATATTAATTTGATAACAGTGGATAATAGGTGCATTAATTAACGTTGGCGTATAATTCAGTGATTGTAATACACGATTGTTAACATTAGTTAACAATGAGATGAGTGACAAGAATAAATGCGTGCATGCATAACTCAGTGAGTGTAATATATGAGTAATTTGATCATGTTTATATTACATGTATTAAGGGCATTGATTAACAGCGACGTACATAGCGTATACATGGCGTTGTAGAATATGTATACATTGCTACTAATCATTAGTACAGCTTACATATATTGATTGAATAATGATTTGTTTGGGTAATGATAATTATGCAAGATTGTTATGTTTGTCAACCGACATCTAAAACGTATGTATAATTACAGCCTAAGCCATCCAGGATATAAGCCATCCAGGGTTGGAGTAAGCCATCTAGGTTTGGATATCCAGGAGTGGAGCTAAGCTTCCACGAATAACGTTACAAGCGGTGGAGACGGTCCCCGTACCTGCGCAGCCAGGTTTTACTAACGACAACCCCCGGGACACAAGGTGGGCCCGTTACCAGTCCTCACTGGAGGAATATCATTCACAATCTCAGTGGAGATTAACTATCATTGCATCGCGTCATCAACCCTTACAGAAGGCATTTGATGACAATCATCCATTGAATTCGCGCATCATCATCTTCATGAGCTCTCGCGCATCACAGTTATCGCGCTAGATCAACATTGTTATAGATTTAACAACACTTTAGTGTCTTAGACTTTCAGTATTTATAACAATACTAAGAACGTCTTAAACGTTCAGGAGAACATTCTTTTCATAGTTCATTTGTGTATTCGCTTGTTTTTTTAGATAATTGTATATATATTAAACATATTTTAAAAGTTGCATTAAATTTATGTAAATGCATTCACCGTCATTGATTCTTTCCTGAGTTAGCCCAACCACTAAGGTCATCCTGTGACAACTGGTGTCAGAAGTGGGATTTTGGGCGACTACGGAGGGAAAGAATCAATAAGTGATCTTTATTATGATATACTAAATCTCTACTTATTATTTTAGAATTGTGTACCACCCTCTGATCCATCAAGGCGACTGTCGACGATCACGGCCACAGCTTGGAAGACAAGTCAAGACACGACAAGGGTAGGGTGAGTCCAAACTGTTTTGTCCGTTCTTTCCTTGGCGCGAGGTCGCAGTGGTCTACACGAGTGGGTCTGAGGCACTTTTGCTCAATAATTTGGGTGTTTGTTTTTACCTCCCTGATATACACATAGTATCCAATTAGGTTGGCGAACAAGACGTTCTACTCATGTTGTGACACTCGAGTATACTTTTATTAATGGGAGAAGTAAATATACATGTACATGTTATACACATTTCGATGATTGTTTAACGTTTATGTCCAATATCAAATCAAGATATTTTATGTAGTGTATATGTTTTGTGGAAGCTAGATACTACCTACACATAACCGTTAGTAGTTAGCGCTAGTACAAATGTGTATGTAACTTGTCCTATGATGATGCCCAGGTATTTACTGAGGACACAGTGACTTACCATTAGTAGTTAGTTGAGTAGAATTATTAGTGACGTGTGTATTGTAATTATTGTAGTGTGTAGTCCACAATGTCTATAACCATGACGTCCATAAAGGATCTTACGGAAATGGGTAAGGAGTTAGGGTGTTACTGTTACTCCCGACCGACAATAACAAGTTGTTATTACAATGGAAAGGTCCGTTTTACGTTAGAGGGATAGTGAACACTATGGATTACCGTATCGAGATAAACGGAAAGTTAAAGACCTTTCATGCGAATATGCTGAAAGAGTATATAAGTAGAACCGATAATGTGCAACAAGGGGTGTTAACCGTAGTTAATGTTGCAGTTATTGAGGATAGTGAGGAAGACAGTAGTGAGGACACTAGTCCCATGTATTTTCCCACTAGTGTAGGTAGGGAGAGAGCAGCCGATGTAGACATATCGGGCATGCTTAGTGTAGAGCAGCAACGAGAGATTGGTAGTTTACTCTCGGAGTTCAGTGATGTCTTGTCCGAAAACCCGGGGCAGACAGATGGAGTGCAACATGATATTGTACTCACATCAGGGGAACCAATTAGAATTAAGGGGTATCCCATTCCATTTCACTCCCGATCAATTGTTGATGAGGAGGTGAAAGACATGTTGAAATTGGGTGTCATCGAACCTTCAAACGCCCCATTTTCATCCCCAGTCGTCCTTATTAAGAAGAAAGATGGGTCAATTCGATTCTGTATCGATTTTAGGCAGCTCAATAAACGTACCATCTTTGATGCAGAGCCAATGCCTAATATTGAGGAGGTATTCTCTAAACTTGCGGGATATTCGTATTTCTCCAAGTTAGACCTCAGTAAAGGTTATTGGCAAGTCCCACTTTCAGACCGAGCTAAAGAGATGACCTCCTTCGAAACTTCGCAAGGACTTTTTAAGTTCAAGGTCATGCCCTTTGGTCTCGTAAACGCCCCAGCAACATTCTGTAGGTTAATGAGGAAAGTCCTGAAGGATTTGTCCAACACAGACAGTTTTGTAGATGACATCCTGGTGTTTACAACAACATTTGAAGACCATATTAAGGCTCTACGTAATCTGTTGGAACGGCTACGCCGGTTTAAACTGACTGCAAAACCTAGCAAGTGTCACATGGGTTACGCAGATATAGAGTGTCTGGGTCATGTTGTCGGGAGGGACCAGAAATTGAAACCCAACCCCGACAAGGTTAAGGCAATTCAGGAAGCACCAAGACCCGAGACAAAGAAACAAGTTAGGTCATTTTTAGGGTTGGCGGGTTTTTACAGGAAGTTTATTCCAAACTTTTCGGCTATAGCTGCACCTTTGTCAGACTTGACAAAGAAAGGTCAACCCAATAGGATAACTTGGGGGGAAAGCCAGGAGCGAGCTTTTGTCTCTTTAAAGGGGAGTCTGGTCAAAACCCCAATACTAAAATTACCTGAACTTGACCAGGAGTTTATCCTCAGAACGGATGCCTCCGATATCGGGGTGGGTGCAGTCCTACTGCAAGAGCAAGATGGGTGTAGTCTCCCCGTGGCTTACGCAAGTCGGAAACTATTACCCCGGGAATGTAACTACTCTGTTATCGAAAGGGAGTGTCTTGCAGTAGTGTGGGGTGTCAGTAAATTCCACCGATATGTTTTTGGTAAGGAATTTGTCTTGGAGACTGACCACCAACCGTTAGCTTATATGAATAAAGCAAAGGTAGCTAACAGTAGGTTAATGAGGTGGGCACTGACTCTGCAGCCTTACCGGATGAAAATTAAAGCGATCCGAGGAAAGGACAATATTGGGGCAGACTATTTAAGTCGCCGCACATAATGACCGGTTTAATACAATAGTGTATTTCTGTGTAGTTTACAATAGTAGTATATGTACGACAGGGTAGTGTACAATTGTAGAATAGTGGTGAAATTGTAATTACATGTTATAGTTAGGTTATAACTGCAGTGGTAATAGTTAACATACTCAAGCGATTGAGCGATCAGCTTGTACGTGTTGTCGCTCATTTGCTCAGAAGAATTAATAGTTTCTTAACGTGTAAATATTAATTATCATTTTGTTGAATTTTAAAAGTGTAGCACTTTCTTTAAGTGGGGAGATGTTGTCACAAAATGTCACGGGTAGAGCGTACTGGTCGTATATAGCTCTTGTATCGGTTACACCCAAAATCTATTGTTCGAGTTGAAACAATTTCACCATATTCATGATCTATTCATGTAACACGTAAAAGCGTGCACATTTTAAGTGGCCGCCAGAGAGGCCGTGTCATAAGTTTAGTTTTGTGCTAATGCATGTAAACGTATAGGTAAATTTTCCTTAAACGGCAAAATTGTATAAGGGGCCTCTCGTGTTGATTCAATACTGTAGATTTAGCCACGTTTGTCACGGACTGAACGGGGGAAATAATGATTTGGGCGTAATGTTTGCTATAAATGCCATTGTCTTCTCGCTATCGCCGGGATAATCGATAGTACTTTGTTGGAACAGAGATTGGACGGCAAATTTCACAGGCAACATGTGGTTAGTAGTTTTATTAAACTTTTATCGTATATTTGTATTCAGTGGGCGGCGCCATCTTGTTTGGCGGTTACGACATCCGGTTAGCATTGATGTTTCTCAAACATAACTTTAGACTAGCATATGATTTGAAGTGACTTTATTAGATGTAATTATGGTAATTGATCATTAATTGTAAAACAATATTAATTTGATAACAGTGGATAATAGGTGCATTAATTAACGTTGGCGTATAATTCAGTGATTGTAATACACGATTGTTAACATTAGTTAACAATGAGATGAGTGACAAGAATAAATGCGTGCATGCATAACTCAGTGAGTGTAATATATGAGTAATTTGATCATGTTTATATTACATGTATTAAGGGCATTGATTAACAGCGACGTACATAGCGTATACATGGCGTTGTAGAATATGTATACATTGCTACTAATCATTAGTACAGCTTACATATATTGATTGAATAATGATTTGTTTGGGTAATGATAATTATGCAAGATTGTTATGTTTGTCAACCGACATCTAAAACGTATGTATAATTACAGCCTAAGCCATCCAGGATATAAGCCATCCAGGGTTGGAGTAAGCCATCTAGGTTTGGATATCCAGGAGTGGAGCTAAGCTTCCACGAATAACGTTACAAGCGGTGGAGACGGTCCCCGTACCTGCGCAGCCAGGTTTTACTAACGACAACCCCCGGGACACAAGGTGGGCCCGTTACCAGTCCTCACTGGAGGAATATCATTCACAATCTCAGTGGAGATTAACTATCATTGCATCGCGTCATCAACCCTTACAGAAGGCATTTGATGACAATCATCCATTGAATTCGCGCATCATCATCTTCATGAGCTCTCGCGCATCACAGTTATCGCGCTAGATCAACATTGTTATAGATTTAACAACACTTTAGTGTCTTAGACTTTCAGTATTTATAACAATACTAAGAACGTCTTAAACGTTCAGGAGAACATTCTTTTCATAGTTCATTTGTGTATTCGCTTGTTTTTTTAGATAATTGTATATATATTAAACATATTTTAAAAGTTGCATTAAATTTATGTAAATGCATTCACCGTCATTGATTCTTTCCTGAGTTAGCCCAACCACTAAGGTCATCCTGTGACAGTGTACCTGTGTGTGTGTGTGTGTGTGTGTGTGTGTGTGTGTGTGTGTGTGTGTGTGTGTGTGTTTACGTGTGTTTACGTGTACGAGTGTGTGTACGTGTGCACGTGTGTATGTGTGCATGTGTGTATGTGTGCATGTGCAAGCGCGCGCGCTTACGTGTGCGTGTGTGAGTGCGTGCGTGCGTTCGATCGTGCGTGCGTGCGTGAAATATATTGAATTGATTAAGAATTAACATGGGTCACATTTAAGCGTTCAACCACATACAGCTATGTTGAGACAGTGACAAAGAAAGGTGCCGGATCTGTGAATTCAGTAGATTGAAGTATATTAAAAGGAGATAATTAGAACACACAACTAATATAGATATATATGTATCTATGTATGTATATATATATATATATATATATGGGGAGAAATATTTGTGAACTACCAAGGACAGACAACCTTCGGACGAACTACGGCAGGGCGCCTAGCTATGACGAGATACACAGAAATCAAACGTATATATTCACTCCTTAAAAAGGTAGTTGCAACACACGTTGATAAACTGTATCTCTACATCATAACACACTCGTCTGAAGGCACAATTAACATATAGACGCATACATACATACAATTATAGCTCATACGAGTGGGCCACATTTAAGCGTTCAACCACACACAGCTATATTGAGACAGTGACAATGAAAGGTGCCGGATCTGGGGTTACTGTGAATTCAGGTATATATAATAAAGGGAGAGAATTTGAACTCACTACGGCAACTTTCGAAATTGGGATCTCGTAAGAGATTCATGTTCACAAGGCAGAATTATATATGGGGAGAAATATTTGTGAACTACCAAGGACAGAGAACCTTCGGACGAACTACGGCAGGGCGCCTAGCTATGACGAGATACACAGAAATCAAACGTATATATTCACTCCTTAAAAAAGGTAGTTGCAACACACGTTGATAAACTGTATCTCTACATCATAACACACTCGTCTGAAGGCACAATTAACATATAGACTCATACATACATACACTTATAGCTCATACGAGTGGGCCACATTTAAGCGTTCAACCACACACAGCTATATTGAGACAGTGACAATGAAAGGTGCCGGATCTGGGGATACTGTGAATTCAGGTATATATAATAAAGGGAGAGAATTTGAACTCACTACGGCAACTTTCGAAATTGGGATCTCGTAAGAGATTCATGTTCACAAGGCAGAATTATATATGGGGAGAAATATTTGTGAACTACCAAGGACAGACAACCTTCGGACGAACTACGGCAGGGCGTATATATATACATACATATATACAGTTCATATAGTTATGTATATATTGCTTGTTATACTAGTAGAATTTGTATGGCGGTTCGGAACTATTTGCTAGACTGTGTGCAGTGTATGAATACGTTGTCAATAGTCCCGTCTAAAACGCCAAGCCCTGCTTTAAAACGCCCCTTTAAATCCCCCTTTAGACGCATAGAGCAACTTTAAAACGCCCACTGCGCCCACAAGTGCTGTGAAAACAGAACACTGAACGTAATTGACAGGCTCCATGAATTGGAGAGAGCAAACCCCAGTCAATTAATCCAGTCGACTTACAGGTGTCAAGACTACATTTCGCGCCGAATGCAATTGTTCACTGAGTTTACGTGAGTGTAATCGTGTGTAAAGAGTGTAAAGGTACTGGAGACGTTTTGAAAGAATACTAATGTGTATCAGTACACGTGAGTGCGTGTGTGCGTATGTGCACATGTATGTAAGTACGTACGTGTGTGTACTTTCGTGTGTGTGTGCTAGTGTGCATGTGTGCGTGCGTGCGTGCGTGCTTGCTCGCATGCGTGCGTGTGTGTGTGTGTGTGTTCCTACGTGCGTGCATGCGTTAGTGTTTGTACGTGTGTGTGTGTGTGTGTGTATGTTCGTGCGTGCGTGCGTGCGTGTGTATGTGTGTGTGTGTTCGTGCGTGTGCGTGAGTGCTAACGTGCTTGCTTGCGTACGTACGTACGTGCGTACATGCATGCATGTGTTTGCGCGTGATTGTGTGCGTGATTGTGTGCGTTCGTGCGTGCCTGCGTGTGTACTTGTCTGTAAATGTGTGTTTTCGTGTGTGTGCACGTGTTGTTAGTGCGTGCGTGCGTGCGTGCGTGCGTGCGTTCGTGCCTGTGTGTACATGCATGAACGCACGTGCGTGTACTTGCGCGTGTGTGTGTGGGGGGTGTTTTTGAATGTGTGTTTTTGTGTGTGAGTGCGTGCGTGCGTGCGTGTGTGCGTGCCTTGCGTGCGTTGGTGCTTGTATATGTGTGTGTGCGTGCGTGTGCGTGCATGCGTACGTATATGCATACATGTGTTTGTGTATTTGCGCGTGCTTGTGTGCGTGCGTGAGTGTGTTTGTGTACATGTGTGTACTTGTATGTACGTGTGTGAGTTAATGTGTTGTAACTGCGTGCGTGCGTGCGTGCGTGCGTGCGTTCGTGCGTGCGTTCGTGCGTGCGTGCGTGCGTGCGTGCGTGCGTGCGTGCGTGCGTGCGTGCGTGTTTGTGTGTTTATATGTATTTGTACGTTCGTGCGTGTATTTGCGTGTGTGTGTGTGTGTGTGTGCGCGCGTGCGCGCGTATGTGCGCGCGTAGGTGCGCGCGTATGTTCGTGTGTGTACGTGTACTATGTACCTGATGTACCTTCTTTAGGTTGCGGAAGGACGATATAATTCGTGCATTTAAAAAAAAATATGCCTGTAGTAGTAGCAGCAGTAGTAGTAGTAGTAGTAGTAGTAGTAGTAGTAGTAGTAGTAGTAGTAGTAGCAGTAGTAGTAGTAGTAGTAGTAGTTGTAGTAGTAGTAGCAGTAGTAATAGTAGTAGTAATAGTAGTAGTAGTAGTAGTAGTAGTAGTAGTAGTAATATTATTATTAGTAGTAGTAATAATAGTAGTAGTAGTAGTAGTAGTAGCAGTAGTAGTAGTAGTAGTAGTAGTAGTAGTAGTAGTAGTAGTAGCAGCAACGGCAGCGGTAGCGAAAGCGGCAGCAGTTGCAGTCGTAGTAGTAGTAGTAGTAGTGTAGTAGCAGCAGTAGCAGTAGTAGAAGTAGCAGTCGTAGTATCATCCAAATTAACACAAAATTACGACATGATGTGAACAAACGTAACTTATGCAAATAATAAACGTTAACATGAATTATTTAATTACGTTTTTTACAGTGCAATCTTTATATAATGTGCTCGCTGTAACCGAGCTTCGTCGTGCAGCAATGGACAAGCCTTAACAAGTCAAAAAGATATTTTGCATAAGCAATATTCTATCTAAATTAGGCCAGATGACTTTACCCGTTCGCATGTAACAGTATTCGTACTATGCAATTATCTTCATTGGCGAATTTATGCATAAAAACAAAAACGTTTGATTTAATATGTTTGTCCTTATACCTGCATTATTAATTATTCATATTTATTTGTCAAATCAATGCTATCAATGTTCATAGGACTGGTATCATGAACTGTTATTTACGAGAGTCCATGGAGCGTCCATTACTGACCATTACAGTCACAGTTGGGGTTCTCAGCGTCTAATATGCTGGCCAATCACATGTTGTTACATAGAGTCAGTTACTCCCTTTTAATTCAATCAGCCAATCACAATTGACGAACTAAATAATGCATGATACAATCTAAATTTTAATTATGCATACTTTATTGTATTGTATATTTTATCAGGCGACATAACATTTTCAACTATGATTTACGACGAATACTGATTTAATATATAATTAAAGAGGCACTTTATAACAGGCTTAAATTTATTTTCAATATATGTTATTTGAATTGTTAATACAATGTGCACTGGTCATAATAATTATATGAGCAGACGAAAACTATCTGGTATTTGATACTCTCAGAAACTATTTGATTGAATAGTTTAAAACTATAAGGAGTAAAACACATTACTAATTTAGTTTACTTCCGTTCTTGTACTGTCTACATATATTGTGAGTACATATAATGTTGTACAAATAATCACAGACATATTAATAATTAGCTATTAGGTCTGTGAAATAGTTAGGAATAAAAATAATAAACCAGATATAACTATTTTACCACATTGCAATGAAGTATGATAACGTTGTTTTCTTATTGGAATCGGTAAAAGTTAAATAATTTATCTCCTTTATTTAAATTCGCGGCGTCCCGTCAATTTCTTTCCTCTATAAGATCAATTAAATAAGTGCCTTTTGTGACTGTTTCTTGTCGTTCGTGTGTATTTTAAAGTAATGAATTCCGTGGTAGTTTAACGAAAATATATTGCAAACTCTGAGATGATATAACCTTTAATTTAAAAATATATTCAACCAACGTTAGAGGGGCACATCGCAATCTTGTTGTTTTTTTAAACTCACGGCGTCCGGTGGATAATTTACATTTGTGCAATCATTTATATTAATTATAAGAATAGTAATAAGCAAATTGTATTGTATTGCACTAATAATATATTAAAAAGTACAGTAAAGTAAGACGAAAAAGAGAATACTTAAATAGTATATATTTAAATGTAACCAGGTTAAAAGTAAACTTGATTATGGTTATATATGTCAAACACTTCAAGATTGCCGTGGGTCCCTTTAAAACAAACTCCATACTTGAATGATCTGCATCCCTTTAAAATCATTAGTGCATTCCCTATGCATGCAATATATATCTTATTTTTTAATTTCACACGGATCACAAACACGTTACTGGATTCTAGCGCATGATTCAGACATTGATGTAAACATATAATGGGGCTAAAACAACAGATGTGGTTATTAGGGAGCTAATATGGAGAATGAAGACATGAATATGGTATGTATCGGACAAACGCGGGGCAGAGTTGTTGGCTCCAAACCACAATGCATTACCCACTGAGCCACCGAGGCCACTTTGTAATTGAACATATTCAGTAACTATCCCTCTCAAATTATATAGAAACCTATACATTTTGCAGTGCTTTTACAATCAGCTATTCCCATCTTCCTCTGTGTCACACTTGACTCATATTTTTTATTATTAACAATGGAAATTTACCATGTTTACCAATTTAAACATTAATATTAATTAAATTGTATTCGTATAATACAATCTTTTAATATTTTGTCTATCTAACTATCGTACTTCTCGTAGGTTCTGTTTTTCCTTTTCCGGGTTTTCCCTTATTTCCATTATGGCTAATGCTGTTTGCATTTATTATGTAAACTGAGTATATTCCCTGAATTTACAGAACAGAGCATATATTTTATTTAACTTGTACATACGTACATCGTCATTTATGCATACATTAATACAATTTTTCATACATAAGTCTAAGTCACATGATTCTGCAAATCGATTATTTTATATCAACAGTTGAGTAATATATATATAGCAAATAACTATTACATGAGGATGAAAATGCAAACGATTTTTTTACAAGAGTAACTGATATGAAATATTTATGTTTCATTCTTCCGGTATGTATATTGTGAAAATATCTAATTACTGATGTCTCTAATTAAATCGCAATGCGCTTGTACACACTACGCGAGCTATGGATTAAACAATTACTGATTGTCGAAGTCGGTGCTTTTGGCAGTAAAACAGTTGTTGCATATCGAAAATCCCGGCTAATTAAACGATGAATTTAGTTATGCGCAGTTAACTCGAAGGTGGCATGAATATAAATGGTGGGTGAATACATGGGGTTTGCACATAGGAATAGAAATTAGCATAATTATGCCTCAACTATTGGTTGTAATTAATATAAATTTAAATATCAATATTAATTAAGTTGTATTCGTATAATCCACTCTTGTAACAGTTTGTCTATTTAAATCTCGTATCTCAACATGCTCAAGTGGTCAATTGTTGCCCTGGATAGTTACTACTTTTACCGCGTCATCCCTTGCTTGTAAATGGTTTTATCTTTATACATTTACATTATTTTTGATAACTGTTTTATTCCTTCATCTTTCATCAGTTTTTGCGCACAATATGAACTATTTATGTGTCGACGTGCCGTAAAACAACATTCATTCATTCATTCTCTTGTCCATTTTTCGGCTTTTGCCTTTATTTCCATTATGCCTCTCTCATTTATTAGGTAAACTGAGTACATGGAGTATATTCCATTTATTTACAAACTAAATTTTACAGCACTAATTAATTTGGAAGTATTTATCTTTCATACTTCCAGTATGTATAATGTGAACATATTTAATTACTGATGTCTCTAATTCAATCGCAGAGCACTTGTACACTCTACGCGAGCTATGGATTAAACAATTAATGATTGTCGACGTCGGGTGTTTTTGGCAATAAAACAGTTGTTGCATATCCAAAACCCGGCTAATTAAACGATACATCTAGTCAGGGCTATACATGTCATTTTTGACCCAGATTTAGTTAAGCATATATTAACTCGATGGTGGCATGAATATAAATGATGGGAGAATGAATGGGGTTTGCACGTAGGAATTAACATAATTATTAAACATCAACTTTTGTTTCTAATTAATAGAAATGTATGTTTCATTTGCTGCATCAATCAATCACTCTTAAACAAACGATCGTAGATGAGAATTATCTAATTATACTGTCCTTTTTTAATTGGTCAAACGCAAAAAATGGTAAAAGCTCAAAAACGCGTTTGCAAACTCTGATGAGAATTATCTAATTATACTGTCCTTTTTTAATTGGTCAAACGCAAAAAATGGTAAAAGCTCAAAAACGCGTTTGCAAACTCTGCGCATGGGCACTACGCGCGCTTGGAAACTATGCGCATTCGCACAACGCGCGTTTGGAAACGCCCGTTTCAGAGCGTTTGGAAATGGAAAAGTCTGAGCATGCGCACTTTAAGCGTTTGCAAACCCGTTTTCGGTCGTTTTCCGTTTTAAAACGACAAACAAACGACAGACTGGTTTGAAACGGTAGATTAACGGTAAGACTCGGTAATAAAACGATTCGTTAGCTGTAACACTGATATCTGTATAGAAATTTCGGGCACAGAGATCATATGGTAAAGCCATTATGCCGATGTTATACGCCTTTTGCAAATAACCGACCAATTACGAATTCCGAAACGGAGGGGCCAATTACGAATATGCTTATTTATTGTATTTTACCAAATAAAAACACATACAAATGCTTGTTTTTGTAATTTTAGTACAAACATGTGTTTTTTTTATAAATAAAAAGCTTCTGAAATAAACAGAGTATGTTAAAAATCACAAATCGTGATTCTCGAATTTCAGTATACAGAATAAGATCTGAAAAGTCCATGTAGAACGATCATTTAAACGTGTTTAATAGTATTATGGCCGTTGCAGTCTTTCCTTTATCATTAATTCAATAATAATATGTATAGAATGATATTCCCAGAAACTGTAAATAACCTTAGGCTAGTGTACTTGGAGAAAAGGTGCGTTAACGCTACAACAACAAGGGACAGGTGAAGAATTGCATTTTGAGTAGAGTTTAGCAGACTCAGATCACAGGTATTCGGCGAGTAATTTGGTCACTACTGCCCCACCACCCTCTACTCCCCCCCCACCCCCACCAAAAAAATAAATAAAATATAAACATCATCCAAAAAGTCATTTCATAACATTTCAAAGCTTTCCTAAAAAAAAATGTTTTCATATATTATACTGTAAACAAAAAAAGTGTGTTTTTTTTAGGAAAGCTTTAAATGTTTAAAAAAAAACATCATCCAGAAAGTCATTTCATAACATTTTAAAGGTTTCCTAAAAAAATATGTTTTCATATATTATATTGTATATAAAAAATGTTTTTCATATATTATATTTTATATACAATATAATATATGAAAACATTTTTTTTTTAGGAAAGCTTTAAAATGTTATGAAATGACTTTCTGGATGATGTATTTTTTTAACATTTTAAAGCTTTCCTAAAAAAAAAAATCATATATTATATTGTATTTACAATATAATATATGAAAACTATTTTTTTTTTACAATATAATATATGAATTTTTTTTAGGAAAGCTTTAAAATGAAATTATGCGAGGCAGTTGGTTTTGCCGAGTTGGTGGGTGGGGCAACTGTAGTAAATATCTTATAAATTTGCTTTTTTATTATCTGATGTTCAATATTGCTGCATATGATCTCGCCAAAAAAGAAAAAATATAATATTGTCTTTTATCACACTGTCACTATATATGTATCATGCTATCGTTCGGAATGTTTGGTAGTGGATTTTTTATTCATCCTTGCCTTTTACCAGTACTGAAGTCTGTTCTGATCATTACACATACACCCTGATCATGGCATCAGATTGAAATTTGTCTCTGATTTTTTATTTATTCAGCGGAATCACTGTCGGTGTGAAACTTTCTCAAAGATATCCCGGATAATCCACCTGATATAACCTGTGGTGAACAAATTTGTCTCATATATTTGACGTCTTTGGGTGCTTTTTTTACATATAGACTTTTATAGTACTAGATGCACCCTAGACGGCGTATATAAAAAAAGTGTCACCGTTCGTAGACGTGTATTTTATGCACTAGTCAGAGGACGGCATATATCAAAAATCGTCTCGCCGTGCGTAAACTACTGTGCTAATCAGGGCTGTCTCTAATTTTTGAAACAGGTGGCTACTTTAATTTGACAGGCGGCTACCATAAGTGATCGATCAAAGCGAGGGAGGTTGTTAGGGGGTCCGCGGGCATTCTCCCCCGCGGAAAAGCAAGAGGTCTAATTGCATGCAATCTCCTGTTTTTGGAGCTAATTAAGGTCAGGATTTTTAGTTATTTCATGATTCTTTCAGATGATGAAATAATTTCATAATATTTTATACTGATTTAAAAAAATAAATTTGTTTACAGCCAGCTCCAAATTCAAAACAGACGGCGAATAGCCTACTAGAAGCGCGTTAATCTGATCTAGCAAATATTTGCGATTTACCGGTACCTAGTTACACCACATGTTAATCAAAATTTACAAAGTATGATGATGGGATTAGTCGACATCGCAAGTCAAGACAAATTTACAAAATATTTACAAAATAAGATGAATGTATTACATTATTTTATCACACGAATGAAATAAATGTCTTACTTACCTTCTGACAAAAGGCAACACGCTGTCCAAATAAATACTCTTCTGAAACTGGTAGTAGGTTCAACACTTCCAGTTGCCAGTCAACGAAGAGACAGTATTAGCTGTTGCAGCTCTTTATATAGTGAAACACACGTGATTAATCTAATAGCATTGATCGGGAACTGCACATTTCACTAAAAAAACAACAAAGTACTGAAGGTATTGAGAGGCGTATGTTTGTTTGAAAGAAGTTGCTTGATAGTCAGCTTTACTGGCCACGGAAAAGCAGTGTTTATGCGCTAGCGCACTGTACGTTGGAGCGGACATCGGTGTTAGCAGCACTGTCTTTGCTCGATATGTTTTGCTCATTGTTTATGCTTCTGTAACGTCTAACTAGCAATTGCCCAAACTTTAAACAAATCTTCTTCTCAATAACCGCATTATATATTTTGACAATTCTGTTTAAGAATGTATCGCTAAATACTAAACTAAACTATCATATTGTAATGTGTGTCTCCCAGGGTCAAAAATGGCCGCGCTCCGGGTGCCCACATTTTGCATTTTGAGATTTCTCAAGTTTAACATAGATATATACATTGGAAAAAAGGCATTTTAGCTCTTTCTCTGACTAGCACTAATTTTGGCTCCAACTAATGCTTCTGTAATGAATAATACCTCAATCATGCTTTCAAATCAGCCACTGTCAATATAAACAAAACTCCTTAAAACTTAGCTTTTCACGCACTGTATAGATATTGATAAATTAAATATGTTTTAGACTTGTTTTGCTCGGTACTATACTTTCAAATGTGTTGTTTTTATTTTTGTGTCTCCCTGGAGTCATAAATACACCACCCCTTGGTTTGTACCTGTATGTAGAAGTTTAATATTTAGCATATCCGAAGTTTTATATAGGAAACCGTTACATTAGTCCAAGAGCAATTGTCCTGCAAAAATGTCAACGAAGCCTACTTCATCCGTAGAGGGTTTGACACTGCCTGAATTTTCGCCATATAATGATAACTCCCTTAATAACCTTTGATATATCATGTTCATGTGTGGTGTATTTCTTAGTTAAGAATGTGTAGATGCACAATACGTTATCGTATATTGGTTTTGTCTGCCTAGAGGATAATCGGGTAAAAAACACAAACAAAATACTATCTTGTCCAAATGTGAATGCATTTATAAAACGGGTTTGGTTACTCTAGCGTAAAGAGGCCCCTCTACATTTGTACTCTGGGGACTTGCTGTAATTTGTGCCATTTTGCTCAATGCAGGGCAAAGGGTTTGCCATATGTGCCACACCAACTAATATCCTCCCCCAACCACATGCTTCAAACAGCCAGTAGAGCGATACTGCCCTATTGGTCCTCTTTTTTTTCATCACAGATTAGAGAGGTACATGCGTATTCTCCTATAAGTGCAGCAACATCGCTTTTAGGTGCATGTATAACTACTCTAGTATGGTCTTGGGAGGCATGCTGTATATCAGATTTTGCCGGCCATCTTGGGAGCCATCTTGATTTACTTTTTAGTGCTACCACAATTCATGACTGCAGCATGTCTCAGAAAATGCCCATGGCAACTAATGCAAAATAAGGTATAAACTTCTACTTACACAGAAATTATATATTGATGCTTCTTAAATGGGGAGTACCTTACCAAGAAAATTAGTACAACGTGTACTTTAAAGATAGCCACCTTAAACAATCCGCTTTTCAGGAACATTCAATAGATTTGACAAAAACAGTTAGTTATTGACTGCTAGTACTAAACAATGTACTTTGTGTTTGTGCAACCCGAGATAAAAAATGCTCCGCCTGGGAGGTCAAAAGTTCGTATATAGAGTTCACATGTTTAAGTACATCAACTTAAACATGGAGATGTTTATATTATTTGACAACTGCGGTCCATTTATGAAACAATATTGGAAATTAAAATATCTTTCCAATGATAAATATATTTAATGGATATACAAGAGGTTTTAAATATTTCAGAAGAATTAGCACCTGTCAAACTGTACGTTTTACATAGTTACAAATACTGTGGGCAATCTTGAAAAAAACATCTTCTGAGAAACGAAAAATGCAGGCATTTTGATACTTTGCATATAGCATTAGCATCTTATCATATATTAAGTTTGGTGTAGAAATATTCAAACCCAAACCACGCCCAGGAGCATATGTTTTGCATACACTTGTTTAGAGCAGGACTTGAACAATCTTTTTTTCTCAAACCACAATACGAGTGCTCTCATATAAAACTGTAAGCTTATCTTCATCTGTTATATGTGTTCAAATGTTGACCCTGTTGTTAACTTTTGCCCTGTCTTCCAGCGTTCAAAGTGTTACATATATTATGTTTGTATTGGAGAAAACTAGAGCAAAGTCGATTGGGGGCAGGCTAAAAGGAAACACTAAGAAAACATAGTATGCATTAACAATTTAAACAACCCTTTTGTGTTTGTGATGCTTTATCTTGCTTTCATACATCGTTAAAGTGTCATTTGTTTCTCTGTGTGTTTGTGGTTGACTGTCGTCCTTGAATGCTACTTTTCCTGTTCGATTTTTATATCTATTTTGACCTTGACCTCTTCCCAATGAGTAAAACCCTGGTTTTGTAACCTTCGTCGTCATTTATACATCCGACGCAACCACTGTATTACATACTAGCACCCTTATTCAAATGATGTAGGAGGATCTTAGGTTATTATACAACGGTAAAATGCATGCCGATCTCATACAACCATACTTCTACTCCCGTGGAAAAGGATCCATACATCAAATGACAAAGCTCACTCCATAAATTGTGCCTATATCATTACTTATAGCATGTAACATATTTTATAAGCACATATAAAAAAATCGCCTGTGTAATGTTCATTTAGATGTATCTGTATCTGAGTCTATTCTCGGATACCAAGATGGCTGCAAATATGGCTGCCGTGACATTACAATGACACTATCTTTGCTTCCGCGCTAGCCTAGATATCATCGTGTTCGTTGGAAATCTGTTTGTTGGTAAGAGTTGATCAGATTCTTTTTCCTTCTCTCCGTGGCGTCTCTAAGCATCAGTCAGCGTGTTGATGAGCCGTTAAACATTATTTAAACAAATTATGCATTTCTGTAATACAGCGTTTTCTAAAGTAACATTTATTTAAGTGTACATTGTTGCATTTATTTCTCTTACATTGATTTAAATGACCATTGTTCTATTTACTTCTTGCATGAAACGAAGGTTATTCTCTTCCGAAACAAAAGGTTACTCCAAATGATTATATATCCCCTTCAGCTGGGAAGAGGATCAGAAAACAGTTCAATATTGTATGCATATATTATAACTTATAGCATGTAAGAAATTTAATTAGAAATGTGGACAATCACCGATTTAATGTTTATTTTTATGAATTTGATATTTTGACTTTGACTTCTGGTCCCTGGGTCAGATTCTTGATTCAACTATGAATTTTCGCTTCAACTCATGAGAATGGAGTTCAGGTTACGAACAAAACCGAATGACTGATGGACGGACCCTACCACAGTTTAGTATCTGAAACCACCATGATGTTTCTACGCATTCCCTTTTGTTTACCGTTATTGCCACGTATTTGCATTTACTTGTCTCATTTGTTTCAACAAGATGCATTATACGTAGATAGTTCGCAAAACATCCAGGTGTTGACACTTATCATTATACATCTACACAATAATCCAGCTCCGTTCTGGATAAAGCTACACACTGAATATTGCATTCCTCAAACTGATGCCTCCTTACGTCGGCAAACTAACGTCCAGTAACAGCAACACATGTTTGAATAAATTAACAAAATGAAATAATTGGCAAAATAAATTTACATATCAAATCATATTTATGATTCATATTTGCTGTTTATAAACTTGTATGGTTGTACAATACCAAAATACCTTAACGTCGAATTAACGTGGAAAATAAATAACGCGAAATTCACGTTAAGTGCACGTGAAATTGACATTGAAGTAAGTTTATATGTGTACCTGTTCACTACAAAATAGTACTGCTTTCTCCTTAAATACTGTATCAGGAGAGACTGGTACCATCTGATAGACACAATCCGCTGACACTTCTATATGCTCATTCAGTGTAAGTAATGTCCTGAAATAATAAGGCGGGGGATATATATTTAGTAACAGCGGTCATCTTGGACCACAGTGAGTGACAAATCATAACTTTGAGATGGTAGCACTCAAGAAACATTGTGATCAAGTTTTTTTAATAGCGGTTCAGCGGTATCAAACAAGCTGTTTAAAGAAATGGTGGACAACGGACGACGGACAACTGCCTTTATGGGAAAAGCACATGCTCAATAGCTCAAAGTTATCATTTGTAAAACACCATAATAACAAAGCTCAGAATACCTTGGGGCGTTCATTTCCTCAGGATAATACATGTGAAATTTGATTAAAATATAACTATAACTTGTAAGTGGCTAAAATGGACCACATTCATAATAGAGTATAGAATAAAATATTCTGATTGTGAAGTAGATACAAGATATCCGCCAATGTACATGTATTGCCTAACGGGGACAGGACTTAGAAATAAGAAGTAAATGTTGTTTAAATGAAAGTTTGTAAACATTTTAACAAATAAAACAAGAGGTCAATGTCCTTGAAGCTGTACTGATATGTTTTGATAGAAATATCAGCATTCCCTTGAAGTTTCATGAAAATCTGTCAAATAGTTTCAGAAGATTAGTCGTTAAAGGTTTTTACTACATGACTCTATGTAAACAAAGATAGCCGCTCGCAGCCATATTTAATGTCGAATCAAAATAATTGTCAAAAACAAACAACATCACGTCATGCTGATCATTTTAGAAAAAGTCACATATCGATATCACTTATAGTTTTTAAGATGTAGTTGCTACAAAATTGTTCTTTAAAAATATATTTTTAGTCATGTCGGACATCCTGAATTTCCGGCCGACCTTTTAATTTTGCTAGGATTAACGAGACACCACGCGCAACATTCCAGTGAAGCTTATTGAAAGTAGTTTCAGAAGAGTAGTAACTACAAGTTTTTACTAAATAACTCTATGCAAACAAAGATTGGCCGCTTGCAGCCATGTTTAAAGACGAATTAATTTTCGACATTAACAACACCATGTCATGGTGATTATTTTAGGAAAAGTGCAACATCAATATCACTTATAGTTTTCAAGAAGTAGGTGCTACAATGTTGTTGTTTTTAAATCGATTTTTAGCCATGGCGGGCATCTTGAATTTTCCGCCGATCTGAAATTTTGCTACTATCAACTAGCCATCAAGAGCAACATTTCTGTTAAATTATATGAAAATCCTTCAAGTAGTTTCAGAGTAGTAGTCGCTACAATTGTTTAATATATAACTCTATGTAAACAAATATGGACGCTGGCAGCCATGTTTAATGACGAATCAAAATGATTTTCGACAAGGACCTCATATCATGTCATGCTGATCATTTTAGAAAAAGTCCCATAGCAATATCACTTATAGTTTTCAAGAAATAGGTGCTACAAATTTGTTTTCTAAAAATATATCTTTAGCCGTGGCTGCCATCTTGAATTTTCAGCCGACCTGAAATTTTGCTAGGATCAACTTGACATCATGTGCAACGTTTATGTGAAATTTCATGAAAATCTGTAAATTAGTTTCAGAGGAATAGTCGTTACAATTTGTTACTACATAACTCTATGTAAACTAAGATGGTCGCTGGCAGTCATGCTTAATGTCGAATCAAAATAATGTTCAACAAGGACCAACATCATGTCATGCTGATTATTTTAAAAAAAGTGCAATATCAATATCACTTATAGTTTTCAAGAAGTAGGTGCTACAATGTTGTTTTTAAATAATGTGTTTAGCTATGGCGTGCATCGTGAATTTCCGTGAATCTGAAATTTTGCTAGGATCCACTAGACATCAAGAGCAACATTTCTGATAACTTATATGAAAATCCTTCAAGTAGTTTCAGAGTAGAAGTCGCTACAATGTTTTAATATACTCTATGTAAACAAAGATGGCCGATGGCAGCCATGTTTAATGACGAATCAAAATGATTTTCACCAACAACCAGTATCATGTCATGCTGATCATTTCAGAAAAAGTCCCATATCAATATCACTTATAGTTTCCAAGAAGTAGTTGCTACAAATTTGTTCTTTGAAAATATATGTTTAGCCATGGCGGAGATCTTGAATTTTTGTCCGACCTGAAATTTCGCTAGGATCAACTAGATACCAAGAGCAACATTTCTGTGAAGCTTCGTGAACATCCTTCAAGTAGTTTCAGAGGAGTAGTCCTACACATTTTACTATATAACTCTATGTAAATAAAAATGACCGCTGGCAGCCATGTTTAATGACGAATCAAAATGATTTCCGACAATAACAAAACCATATCATGCTGATTATTTTAGAACAGTTCCGTGTCAATATCACTTATAGTTTTCAAGAAGGAGATGCTACAATGTTTTTTTAATTTTATTTTTAGCCGTGGCGGCCATCTTGAATTACCGGCTTACATGCAATATTGCTAGGATCAACTAGACATCAAGAGCAACAGTCCTTTGAAGTGTCATGAACATCCTTCAAGTAGTTTCAGAGAAGTAGTCATTACAATTGTTTACTACTTCAATCTATGTAAACAAAGATGGCCGCTGGCAGCCATGTTTAATGTCGAATCAAAATAATTGTCAACAAGGACCAACATCATGTCATGCTGATCATTTTAGAAAAAGTCCCATATCAATATCATTTGTAGTTTCCAAGAAGTAGTTGCTACAAATTTGTTCTTTAAAAGTCTATTTTTAGCCATGGCAGACATCTTGAATTACCGGCCGATCTGACATTTTGCTAGATCAATAGACACCAAGAGCAACATTCCTGTGAAGAGTCATGAACATCCTAAAAATAGTTTCAGAGAATTAGTCGATATAGGTTTTTACTGTATAACTCTATGTTAACAAAGATGGCCGCTGGCAGCCATGTTTAATGCCGAATTAAAATAAATGTCAACACGGATAAACATCATGTCATGCTGATAATTTTAGAAAAATCCCATATCAATATCACTTATAGTTTCCAAGAAGTAGCTGCTACAAATTTGTTCTTTAAAAGTCTATTTTTAGCCATGGCGGACATCTTGAATTACCGGCCGACCTGACATTTTGTTAGGATCAACTAGACATCAAGAGCAACATTCCTGTGAAGATTCATGAACATCCTTAAAGTAGTTTCAGAGGAGAAGTCGATAGAGGTTTTTACTATATAACTCTATGTTAACAAAGATGGCCGCTGGCAGCCATGTTTAACGACGAATCAAAATGATAACAACACCATGTCATGCTGATTATTTTAGAACATATCAATATCAATATCACTTATATTTTTCAAAAAGTAGGTGCTATAAAAAAAAAATGTTTTTAGCCGTTGCGGCCATCTTGAGACAAAAATGAATCATGTTATTTGTTTGCACTAACTTATGTTCGTGTTTATATACAACATGCATAAATGTCAACCAAAATAAACTGGTTATTTTTTTATTTTTTTTATTTTTTTTGCATACATTTTTAGATGCCCTTTTGAAAGATTTGAAGTATTACGGTATGGTTTATTCATTCGAAAAACATTTCCGTGTACTTCCTACAGATGGTATCAGAATAAAATGAAAGCTGGTATATATATAACAATCATTGTAAACAGAAAAACTTGTGTATCAAGCTTTTCAAGAAAGTATTGCATTAAATACAAATTTAATACAAGTTGGTGTGTATTTCATTATAAATAGTAGTTGTAGTTGAAATACAAGTTTTTGTTTGTTGCTGTTGATTTTTTCTTCTTGTCGTTTTCTTCTAGATAATCAGCATCACATGTTAAGTGAGCAATGTATTGTGTTTAATAAGTGTTCATTTGTTTCTTATATAATTTGTTTGTTTGTTTGGTAACATCACTTTTCAGCACATTTTAGGCTATGCATGACGGTTGACTTTTTTGTGATGGAGGCATAACACCCACTGCCTGGGTAGAACCAATATTGAATACCTCCCGCCATCCGTAAGAATCGACACTTACAAGTAGAGCTCCCAAAGTGATTGAAACCCGTAGCGGTGAGAAGGTTACATTGTTAACCCCTCGACCATAGAGGGGCTATGTTATTATATTCAAACATTAATAACTTTAATGTTTGGCGGTGATGGCACAAAACTGCAAATAAAATGTATTATTTTCGGTTCCTGTAACATGATGAGAGGCTGTGCATATTGTTATGCCCCTTGTCTGAATGACTAAATATAATTATGCGGGAATGATGATGTCCAACAAAAACATATGCCATGTAATGCCAACTGTATTACTATATAATTGCTAAACAGCTACCATTGACACCATGCTGTCAACTGAAAATCCTTCAGGCTCAAATTCTTTCAGGTTGTTTTATGTTTGAAACATCAGACAAACCAATCTCTTTCAGGATGAATAAGAAGAATGCTGCAATCTCATCACTCTACAAAACAAAGAGATTTCTTTCTATTACTTAATTCCAAACCCCAAATGAGAAAATAGAAAGCCTCATGCCCGAGAAAGATTATGGGCTTTTCAATCACTGATTAAATTGGAAATTCAAATATTCATTGTTTAAATTTAGAAGGAAGTTCAGCAAGATGTGTACTATGGTATGGCTCTTTACATCCTCTCTGAAGGATAGCATACTTTCTCATTATGTTGCCCCAATAAGTGATTTTGATACATGTTTAAACCTGGGACGTGACACCATCTATATTCTAACCCAGGTCTTCTTGGTCGAGAGGCAAGTTAGTCTCATGAATTCGTCGTCTGGGGTGATTTATACATACGGAAATTTATAGATGTACCCACGCTGTCGGAGGACGGTACATGCCATCGTAGGATGGCGCATATCAAACATTATATCGCCATTCGTAATAAGGAGCAAGTATGCGCCCCATGTATAATCCCATCCATTATTAATTATTTTAAATGAAAAAAAATACTTACGACGTTATGAAGATGAAGATTTATCAAGATTGTCATCATGTACGTATGCTTTTAATTGAAGGGGTACCACATATATGTATCTCCTTCATCAATATCTGTCGAATTAGTAAAGGTCTGTCATGGCATTCCACTCCAAGCCCACTGAAATGTCTTCAATAACTAATCACTCATCCAGTATGGTTTGTCCATCATTTATAGATTCCTGCGTAGGATTTTTACCAAACATTATGTATACATGTGTATACATGTTATAGAAGATACCATGTTACCCGTTGCATTGGTTCGAATATACATGTTATATAAGATACCCTGTTACGTGTTGCATTGATATGGGTATACATGTTATTTAAGATAGCATGTTACGTGTTGCACTGGTTTTGTTATACATGTTATATAAGATACATTGTTACGTGTTGCAATGGTTTTGATATATATGTGATATACGTGTTGCACTGGTTTGAGTATACATGTTATACAAGATACCCTGTTGCGGGTTGCATTGGTATTGGCATATATGTGAAAATAAGATACCCTGTTACGTGTTGCATTGGTTTGGGTATACATGTTATATAAGATACCCTTTTACATGTTGCACTGGTTTGAGTATACATGCTATTCAAGATACCCTGTTACGTGTTGCATTGGTTTGGGTAAACATGTTATAGAAGATACCATGTTAACAGTTGCATTGGTTTGGGAATACATGTTATACAAGATACTTTGTTATGTGTTGCATTGGTTTGGGTATACATGTTATATAATGTACCCTGTTACGTGTAACATTGGATTGAGTATAAATGTTATAGAAGATACCCTGTTACGCGTGGTACTGGTTTGGTACATGTTCCATAAGATACCCTGTTACGTGTTGCATTGGTTCGGGTATACATGCTATATAAGATACCTTGTTACGACTTGCATTGGTTTTGGTATATATGTGATATAAGATACCCCGTTAGATGTTGCACTGGTTTGGGTATACATGTTATAGATACCATGTTGCGTGTTGTACTGGTTTGGGTATACACGTTATATAAGATAGTATGTTACGTGTTGCAATGGTTTAGCATGGTTAGGGTATCCATGTTATATGATACCCTGTTACGTGTTGCATTCGTTCGGGTATACAAGTTATATAAGATACCTTGTTACGTGTTGCATTGGTTTGGGTATACATGTTCCATAAGATACCCTGTTACGTGTTGCATTGCTTTTGGTATATATGTAATATAAGATACCCGGTTACGAGTTGCATTGGTTTGGGTATACAGACCCAGTTGCGTTCAAATACCCCAAATAAATGCAGAACGAACGCTGAACGAACGGAAAATGAACGCAGAATGAACGTAGAACGAACGCAGAATGAACGTTGCACGATCTATATTTTAAAAATTATTTTCGTTCGTTTCGTTCGTTTTCAGCGTTCAGCGTTTTAAACAACGAACGATGAATGCATTTTTTAAAACGCTAAACGCTGAAAACGAACTGAACGAACGAAACGAACGCAACGACCGAAACGAACGCAAATGCGTTTCGTTATTTCAGATAACTTTCAATAGTATCCTTTTGAGTACATACTTGAAGTCTCGATTTAAACGAAGTGCATTTTGCAGTATTTTAATATAAAGAAATACACTGTGTAAATGGTGTTTTTTAAGCACGATTACACACTTTCATTTTTACCGATTTAAAATAGGAAATATATTTATTGTGTAGCACAAACTTTATATTATTTCATTATAAAACTGAAATAATGTTGGTAAAATCAGACGGCATATTTTTTTTTAATGTCAAGTATGTCTTCAATATGATCAAAAACATTAGTCGCAAACTTGTGGTAAGAATCGCATGACTGGATATCATGCGTAGTTTAATCGTCAGAAATGTTGCGATTGGTAAACGCTGAACGAACAAACGCAAATGCATTTTCTCCGTTTGTGCATTTAAACGCACACATTATGTTGCGTTCGTTCCGTGCATTTAAATGAACGCATAGTTTCGTTTATAAACGCTGAATGCATTCAAAAACGCAAATGATTTGCATTTTAAAAAATGCATTCATAAAAACGAAATGCAAACGGAATGCATACGAAGCTCAAACGGAACGCAAACGAAACGCAAACGGAATGCATTTTTGGGGTACTTGAACGCAACTGGGTCTGTACATGTTCTATCATAAACACTGTTACGTGTTGCACTGCTTTGGATATACATGTTATATAAGATACCCTGTTACGTGTTGCCCTGGTTTGGGTATACATGTTATAGAAGAAACCATGTTACGTGTTGCACTGGCTTGGGTATAGATGGTATACAACATACCCTGTTACGAGTTGCATTAGTTTGGGTATAAATGTTCTATCATATACACTGTTACGTGTTGCACTGCTTTGGATATACATGTTATATAAGATACCCTGTTACGTGTTGTTCTGGTTTGGGTATACATGTTATACACGATACACTGTTACGTGTTGCATTGGTTTTGGTATATATGTGATATAAGATACCCTGTTACGTGTTGCACTGGTTCGGCTATACATGTTATATAAGAAACCATGTTACGTGAAAATACCTTGCAACGTGTTGCTCTAGTTTGGGTATATATGTTATATAAGATACATTGTTATATGCTGCATTAGTTTGGGTATACATGTTTCATAAGATACACTGTTATGTGTTGCATTGGTTCGGGTATACATGTTATAGAAGATACCCTGTTACGTGTAGCGTTGGTTTGGGTATACACGTTATGTAAGATACCATGTTACGTGTTGCGTTGGTTTTTGTTGTATATATGATATAAGATACCCTGTTACGTGTTGCATTGGTTTGGGTATACATGTTATATAAGATACCATGTTTCGTGTTGTTTTGATTTAGGTATACATGTTACATAAGATACCCTGTAACGTGATGCATTGACTTGAGTACAAATGTTTTATAGGATATCGTGTTACGTGTTCCATTGGTTTGGGTATACATGTTCTATAAGATACCCTGTTACCTGTTGCATTCGTTTGGGTATACATGTTATATAATATACCCCGTTACGTGTTGCATTGGTTTGAGTATACAGGTTATATAAGATACCCAGTTACGTGTTGCATTGGTTTCGGTATACATGTTCTATATGATACACTTATACGTATTGAATTGCTTCGATTAATATACCTGTTATAAGATACTATGTTACGTGTTGCATTGGATTGGGTATACATGTTATAGAAGATACACTGTTACATATTGCATTGATTTGAGTACACATGTTTTATAGGATATCGTGTTACGTGTTGCATTGGTTTGGGTATACATGTTCTTTAAGATACCCTGTTACCTGTTGCATTTATTTTGATATACATATTATATAATATACACCGTTACGTGTTGCATTGGTTTGAGTATACAGGTTATATAAGATACCAAGTTACGTGTTGCATTGGTTTCGGTAGATAACCTGTTACTTGTTGTATTGGTTTTGGTATACATGTTATATAAGATACCCTGATACGTGTTGAATTGCTGCGGGTATACGTGTTATATAAGATACCCTGTTAAGTGATGCATTGGTTCTGGTATTCATGTTTTATAAGATACCCTGTTACGTGTTACACTGGCTTGAGTACACATGTTTTATAGGATACCGTGTTACGTGTTTGGGTATACATGTTCTATAAGATACCCTTTTACCTGTTGCATTGGTTTGGATATACATGTTATATAATATACCTTGTTACATGTTGCATTGGTTTGAGTATACAGGTTATATAAGATACCCAGATACTTGTTGCATTGGTTTTGGTATACATGTTCTATAGTATACACTGATACGTGTTGAATTGCTTCGAATAATATACGTGTTATGTAAGATACCATGTTTCGTGTTGCTTTGGTTTTGGTTTACATGTTATATAAGACAACCTGTTACGTGTTGCATTGGATTAGGTATACATGTTATAGAAGATACCCTGTTACGTGTTGCATTGGTTTGAGTACACATGTTTTATGTGATATCGTGTAATGTGTTGCATTGCTTTGGGTAGACATGTTCTATAAGATACCCTGTTACCTGTTCCCTTGGTTTGGGTATACAGCCATGTTATATAATATACCCCGTTACGTGTTGCATTGGTTTGAGTATACAGGTTATATAAGATACCCACTTACGTGCTGCATTGTTTTTTGTATACATGTTCTATAACATACACTGATAAGTGTTGAATTGCTTCGAATAATATACGTGTTATATAAGATACCATGTTACGTGTTGCATTGGTTTGGGTATATATAGATAACCTGTTACTTGTTGTATTGGTTGTGGTATACATCTTATATAAGATACCCTGGTACGTGTTGAATTGCTGCGGCTATATGTGTTATATAAGATACCCTGTTAAGTGTTGCATTGGTCGCTGGGGGTTTAAACCATGTTCTAGGATACACCAAATCTCACTCTTACAATGTACCCTATTGTCATCCCAATAAACGCGACAGTATAAATAAAGATATCCCCGCCAGATTATATTCTCTAACAAACAATGCAGCATTAATAGGTAATATAAATAAAACACATAAATGATCATGTATATATAATATAAATAAAACATTGGCCAGGATAGGTAGAGCGTCGTATCCTATCATTTTATTCAACTCGTTTATTAAAATCAATAATACACAGTCACGCATGTAAGATCCTCTATGTTCGAACAACTTAAAATTCAGTAGCTATCAAATTGCCAGGATTTTGTTAACTGTATACGCGTCATCATCAGAGAACCTTTAGTTAAGTTATTCTTCAACGTTTCTGATATGATCTGTGTGTGCCATTGGGGTGCATCATATTATTGACAAAATGCACGAGTTGTATCGACTTTGTTGAGAAATCATTGCCAAAATACTTACTTGGCAACGTGACATCCGTAAAGTGACCATTTTCGCTTGCCAGAGTTTCACAACGGTACCCATTGTAAATATGGGGACAGTTGTAAGTCAGAGATGTGAAAATGTAAAATAGCCAGCAGACACACGTGTTACATTTAAGCACAGATCAATATCATCAAACTGAATACAGAAATATGTAAAAAATGACATATTATTTTCCATCGACACGGTGTACGCACAGACATTTGAAACAACGTCGAACATAAGCTTTAGTTTACAAGATATGTGGCTATCAGGTAAATCTAAAACATTATCGAATAGTCGTATCAACTAAACCAGACTGTCTGAGAAATCTGAGACATAATCGGACATGCCTTTCAAACTTGTGACTGTGCATGACGTCTGAAACATATTCAAAAAGTCGTTTTAGTTTACAGCGCATGTGAATATCAAAAAACTCTAAATAATTATTCGGCATGCGTATCAAATCGGCAACGGCTGTCGCAGAAATCCAAAACATAATCCAACATTCGTTTCAAATTAATAACGTTGTTGACTAAATATTATTTGGTAACATGTGTCAGCCGACAACACGAGTACGTCTGTTGTATAAACATATCGAAATGAAACGGGGGTTTTACAGCCCGTTAAACCATCATAATGCCACAGAAACCTTAGATGGTGATGAGATGAAAGATGACAATTACCATCAGAAATGCTCTCGCCAGGAAACAAACCCATGTGAGGAAGATATCTGTAGCTTTAAAGCCAATGCTTTATTGCGCAATGAGCTACCGAAGCCAGTAAAATATTACAAAATAATGAATGACACTCTACTGACTATGCCACTGAAAGAGTTCGCGTACGCATTTTTCACAGGTGTGATTTGTGAAAAATGCGGTTCATTATGACTCACTTCCGTATTTTTCACACCCAGTGAAAATGATACCAAAAGTTACAAATACATCAGAATTGGTACGTCTTCGGATACAATACATGTGTCGCAAGAGTTGGATTCTTAGTGCAAGCTCGTGAGTCGGAAGACACGGTAGTAGAACTAGTGCTGTAGTTGTATACCAGACATTATACTACAACTTCGGTCATGAGTTCGAATCCCGCATGTGACAGGTTCGCCTGCTAACTTGACTCTCTCTAAATACGACAGAAGGCACATAATGAAACCGATGATAGTGACTGTAGCGTAACTCGACAATCAAAAGGACTTTGTTGCAATGGTGTAATAGTAATTATTTCCATTTAATCAAAATCTGTTTCTGTCCAAATCTAATTAACTATTCCATGGGTTAATATCGAATTAGTGTACACTTTACCTTATGTGTATGTTTCTACTGCTATGGTTTTTTCACGGTTGTCAGACTTTGTAATTAATAGCTCAGCTTCTCACATTCTTACGTTTGGGAGATGAATTATCCTAAACATTATATAGAGGATCTTACTCATGCGAGGCTCTTGCCGAGCATTATATCATTTTTTCTAGCGAGTTTAATACATTCAATAATGAATGAGAACGAATGTTAGAGTCTATTTATCACATAACTCACATATCGACTTTTATTGCATTTTGCCTGTCGCTTTAACACGCGAAACCGACATGAACCGTGGGAATTGGATCATAGTCATTATCGAATTCTTTTGACAGCGCATACTAGGCTTATTTGCATACTTATATAACTAGTTATATAGGGCAAATATAGAATGGTGTTATTCCACTTCCACACCATGAGTTATGTGATAAACATATATAATACCTGTGAAATATGCGTTTCAAAATGAGGCACATTTGGAAATTTCACATTTGCGATTTGTGAAGAATGCCTATGCAATTTCCACAAATTTGTGAAAAATGCGGTTTGTGACATATGAGGCTCCACAAAGCTGTCCAACTTGGATTAATCCACCCCTTCACTTAGTATATGACTAATACTGTTAAAAGTCACCCCAAAACCCATACAGTAATACACACGTACGTTAAGATTGGTTAACGCGTTAACTAGTGAGAACAAAACAGCTTTAGGATGTTTAGATCGAATACTGTATATTATACACAATATAGGAAATTCTGATTATACATAAACGATCCCTTATTGTGTTTGTGATGTCTTCAATGTATCTTTCCCTTGTTTTATCTTTAACGTCGTTCTTTGTTTCTGTGTGTGTTTGTGGTTGACTGTCGTCCTTGAGTGCTACTTTTTCTGTTCGATCTTTATATCTACTTTTCGAATCATAGAGTTATGCATCGGAGCAACAGTCTGAACACAGGTCAGTGGATAAAATGTATATTCACGGCAGTAATTCTGCCTGCAATATTCCGCTAAGCGAAAGGACATGGATCGCCAAAGAAAGCAATTATATACTCCTCAAAATAAGTTACATGTAATGACCGCAAGAAAATGTCTCCATATGCTTACCAGTCAAATTGACTACATACCATTTTCAAAAGGTTACACAGAATGTGTACGCAATGTTGCATTCAACTGGAAAGTGTCAGGTCTTCTGCATTAGATGAAAAAACTAAATGTTGATGTACATTATTCTGTTAAAGAGTCCGAGATTTTTGAAATATTTCTAAAAATCATTAATTTTCCACAAAACAACAATACTAAAAGTTTTAATATGTTTCGTCAAATTATCTCTATCAATGGAACTATGGACGCGACATTTTAATTATATCCGAAATTGACTAACATTTGACAGTTTAAATACATACACCGAACAGTTTTGGAAAACGCTGATTTTATTTTATCCCATCCAAAATGAAGTATATTTTCAAGACCTAGTTGCATATTTGGCACGCACGCTTATCTGTAGAGTTACTCTAAAGAAAATGGTGACAGATAGTCATGAAAATAATACGAAATAACATTTTTGGGTGAAAAAGGGCATTTTATCGAAATTTCAAAATCTGAATTTTCAAATTAATTTGCTTTGGTGTAAAATGTTCCTAAATAATACAGAAACACGAAACAGTTTTCATTTTTGAAATGAACTGTGTATTTAAACTTGTGCGATGATGCAAACTTTAATCTTATTGAAATAAAGTAGAGATGGTTCTTAACTTATTTCGAGGAGTAAATAACGAAAGCCGGTATTAATGGTTCTTTCTTATTTCTTTCAAAACGTTTTAAATAAATTGAATAAAAGTACTCAATTAGTAGGAAACACTATCAGTATAAGTATTGGATACAATGTGTGAGCGACTGATACATACAGTTCTAGTATCTTCTAAACGTTTCAACAATTGTGTTGCCCACTCACCAAATGTTTCTAAATCATTATCTACTAACTATCTGATTACAGGGTGGCACGAGCTATGAGAAGCATTAAGCTTGTAAAATTTCAGCAGCAGGTAAATGATAAACATATCTAAAGTATCATATTTCAATATGGTTTGCAACTGCACGTGTAACAGCTTGTTAAAGAACCAAACAATTAATTGATTGCAGTGGGTCTGGGTAATGTTTGGTATATGAGGATACAATAGATAGTGTCCCGGGATTAATATATTGTGTATCAAGTTGTAATGGTATCTAACTGTGTGACGCAATTTGTATGACTAAGAACAGGTATTGGGAAGCATGTTTATGATAGTTTCACAAATGTAATATGCCAACTGGTTGTTGTTATTGTCCCCTGCCAGTCGAATGGACTATACTAATGGGACTATGCTTTTGTCCGTTCAGCCTTCCGTCTGTCCTTGCCGAAGTTTTCCGGATAGCTGTGGCCACATTTTTTATCGTAGCTGTATACAATTTGGTATCCATCTTTATGAATGCAGACATCAGCTTTAAAAGCTCGTTTCTGAGGTCAATAAGTCAAAATCCAAGATTTGCATCGTAAATAAAATGCATCTTAAAGGTTTCCGAGCGTTTGTGGCCGCAATTTTTCGGAATCCTTTTCAAACTAGCCTTGCGTTCTTAGACAGACGACCTCTCGCTTAAATTTGATTTTAAGATTGACGCGTCAAATCCAAGATGGCAGCCACATGATGAATGCGGCACATGCTGAATGTCGCAACATGATTTTTAAAAGATGTATTGGCATTTGTGGATACAGTTGTTCATGTATCCTATTCATGCAGCAGTTTCATGTCAAACTTTATTAAAGAGACAAACGGCGATCTTTGATTTTTTAATCCTTCATAGTGTTCGTTCCTTCACGCTCGTATGTACATATCGTTGAACAGAGCAGCTTCATTAGTTTTGTTTACTTCCATCGGGCTTATGTTCCCGAGCAGCGATCGATGTGGTCGGTGGTTGTAGACTCCAACCCAGGGACGGCAGCTTGTCCAAGTAACGATACATATTATTGTGATGAAGAAACCGATATATCATACGCTTTAGTTTTACATTTAGACGTTTCATATACCCAGCCTTGACCGGAGGATAGGCCAATATATGCTTTATATTGTTATTTCTTAGAAATGCAGAAATTTTATTGTTCTTAATTCCTGGTATTGACCCCGACAGTATTCCTAGACTATCCAAGCATAGCTTTAATAGCGTATAGAACCGTGTCGGAGTTTGTTTTTCAAGGGTGTTATCATGGCGACCCTACTGAAGACGTCAATCGCCACTAATAGAAAAGTCACGCCGTCGTTATATTTTGCCAGTCTACTCATGTCCGCCAGGTCTATGTCTAACTGGTCATATATGCCGCGTGTTACAACATGAGTTCGTTGCAATTAGTGCATAACCGGCCTGTTAACTGTATATATATATTGATTCTGCAAGAAAGACCGTTTTTCTTTTTCATTTATTTTCCTCACTCCCTCTCGTTCTGTAACTCTTTTCAAGGTTCCAGGGCCAGTAAATCTTGCAGGATGGAATGGATCAGTGTATATTCTTTTTAAATACTGCTCATTAAGTTTAGTCTTGTCCATAATTAGTATTATTATGAAACTAGTGTTTGTTTACAGCGTAGAGACAGCTCTGACACATGCAGTGTAGGAACAGTTCTGACACATGCAATGTAGAGACAGCTCTGACACATGCAGTGTAGGGACAGCTCTGACACATGTAGTGTAGGAACAGCTCTGACACATTCAATGTAGGGAAAGCTCTGTGACATGCAATGTAGAGACAGCTCTGACACATACAGTGTAGGGAAAGCTCTGCGACATGCAATGTAGAGACAGCTCTGACACATACAGTGTAGGGAAAGCTCTGTGACATGCAATGTAGTGTAGAGAAAGCTCTGACACATGCAGTGTAGCTTCAGCTTTGACACATGCAGTGTAGAGACAGCTCTGACACATGCAGTGTATGGGCAGGTCTGACACATGGAGTGTAGGGACAGCTCTGACACATGCAATGTAGAGACTGCTCAGACACATGCAGTGTAGGGGCAGATCTGACACATGCAGTGTTGGAGTAGCTCTGACACATGTAGTGTAGGGACATCTCTGACACATGCAGTGTAGCGGCAGCTCTGACACATGCAGTGAAGGGACAGCTCTGACACATGCATTGTAGGGACAGCTCTGACACATGCGGTGTAGGGAAAGCTCTGCGACATGCAATGCAGAGACAGCTCTGACACATACAGTGTAGGGAAAGCTCTGCGACATGCAGTGTAGAGACAGCTCAGACACATACAGTGTAGGGGAAGCTCTGATACATGCAGCGTAGAGACAGCTCTGACACATGCAGTGTAGGAACAGTTCTGACACATGCAATGTAGAGACAGCTCTGACACATGCAGTGTAGGGACAGCTCTGACACATGTAGTGTAGGAACAGCTCTGACACATTCAATGTAAGGGAAGCTCTGTGACATGCAATGTAGAGACAGCTCTGACACATACAGTGTAGGGAAAGCTCTGCGACATGCAATGTAGAGACAGCTCTGACACTTGCAGTGTAGAGACAGCTCTGACACATCCAGTGTAAGGGCAGGTCTGACACATGCAGTGTAGGGACAGCTCTGACACATGCAATGTAGAGACAGCTCTGACACATACAGTGTAGGGAAAGCTCTGTGACATGCAATATAGAGAAAGCTCTGACACATGCTGTGTAGGGGCAGCTCTGACACATGCAGTGTAGAGACTGCTCTGACACATGCAGTGTATGGGCAGGTCTGACACATGCAGTGTAGGGACAGCTCTGACACATACAGTGTAGAGACAGCTCTGACACATGTAGTGTATGGGAAGCTCAGACACATGCAGTGTAAAGGGCAGCTCTGACACATGCAGTGTAGGGGTAGCTATGACACATGCAGCGTAGGGACATCTCTGACACAGGCAGTGTAGGGGCAGATCTGACACATGCATTGTAGGGACAGCTCTGACACATGCAATGTAGAGACAGCGACTCATGCAGTGTAGGGGCAGCTCCGACACATGCAGTGTAGGGGCAGCTCAGAAACATGCAGTGTAGGGGCTGCTCTGACACATGCAGTGTAGGGACAATTCTGACACATGCAGTGTATGGAAAGCTCTGACACATGCAATGTAGAGACAGCTCTGACACATGCAGTGTAGGGGCAGATCTGACACATGCAGTGTAGGGACAGCTCTGACACATGCAGTGTAGGGACATCTCTGACTCATGCAGTGTAGGGGCAGCTCTGACACATGTAGTGTAAGGACAGCTCTGACACATGCAGTGTAGGGACAGCTCTGACATATGCAGTGTATGGGCAGCTCTGTCAAATGCAGTGTATGGGCAGCTCTGATACATTTCAGCTATATTGATTCAAATAGATCTATAATGTCAGCATACACGATACTAATATGGCACAGACGGTCAATAACAGATCTTGGAAATCTATATACTGTAATAAATGGCACAGTCTGTAGAGTTGCACAAGCCTATTTATTTATCAAAATAATTTAGTGGTTGGGGTAAATCAGCATCCCTGCATTATTTTCATTGATGGAACATTCATCATCATAATCTTACCTGATTGTATAATACAATAATACAGCATTAATGTATATATACACTTACCGGTACAATCGAATCCTTCCATTGTGTTTGTTTGGCATTTCATTATAAACAAATATTTGTCATTTTTGCATTTTTGCAACTTCAGCGGTGACGTCGACCTTGACATCTACCGACATGCACTTTCGTATATAAATAGGCCTTCACGTGATGGATTGAAATCTATTTTCAGAAAATGAAACTAAAACGCTGAGTCGGTGTCAGTTCCCGGTTTTCATCGATGAGAATTATCTGCAATTATAACTGATTGAAAATGAACTATAGTCGCAATTTTATTTTTTTACTTACGAAAAAATGCGTAAACACCACCTAAGGTGTTGGTGTAGACTTACGTAAAAACTTACGATATTTTCACGGGATATCGTAAGTTATTTTCTTTATGAAATGCTCGTAATCACTTACGAACTTCGTACGCAAAAACTTACGATAAAAACTTACGTACGATGCTTCTTGAAACGGCCCGGAGCTGGTGCTTTACTACTTTTTTCACTTAACTGTTCAAATCCTTGAGATTGATTCTGATTGCTTAGCTCTCCAAGTTCTATTGCTTCTTTATGTCTTTGCTCACTTTGACCTTCTGGACTCTGCAACTCTGGTGAATTGAAAAAGTCATTACGGATCATGTCAATACTTGAATACTGCACAAATGTATATCAAATATTGACCTGAAACAGAAATTTGGCTGCTTATTAGGAAGAAAAACTAGATATTATAATTAACAAACAGCTAAATTAATGACAAATCATGTTGCTAGTCATACATGTCATTTATATAAGGAATTATTTAAGTAGAGCTATCACTGAACGAGGCAAAATATAGCAATTTAAACTAAATCAAGGGTCATAACATCTGGTGTTACTGGTCCGATCTGGCTGGTTTTGAACTCATCCGAGCTTTAAGATATTATCAACGTGGTAAAGTTTGGTAAAGATCAGATGAAAAATGCAGACTATCATCTTAACGAGGCAAAATAAAGCATTTTTAAGTAAATCAAGGGCCATAACTCCGGTCCGATCTGGCTGGTTTTCTAAATTTTCCGAGCTTTCACCAATATTAACAATCTGGTAAAGTTTGGTAAAGATCGGATCAAAAATGAAGGCCGTATCTTAACGAGACAAAAGTTAACGACGGACAATTCGCAATCGCTAAAAATCATCATCAGCTCAAATTTGTATCGTGCTAAACTGAGTTAAACAGAAAACACTGTAAACCACATTCGTTTGCGAGTTAATAATATTCTTAGGAACCAAACCTGTGCAAAGTAACGGATTATGGGACAAAAATAAGCAAACTGAACCCAAATTGGTGAAAGACGTATGGCTTACCCCATAATGCCAATTCTACATCAGCAAGGAAGCAATTCAGAGTTAATTCTTCCGCTTCAGTTGAGCTGAAAATGAACAAGATAGTTTTTATAATTATTAATTCTACATGTAAAACGACCTCCGCAGTCTTTCATATACACATAGAAGAGAGACAGCTGTATGTTATTCTATGATAAAATACGGCTGTTTCATTAATTCCCCGCGTATATTTCATCCTTTGGAAGCGTCGCGTTACATGTCGCCTGATAAATATACGTCAAGGAGAGAACCTCTACAGTAACTTTAATGAAATGTTAATTACAACAAATTTGCCATGCTCCCAAACCGTGCACCCCGCCAAAATTTCCCAATCTGATTTTTTTTTTGTTGTTAATAAAAGTGATAGACTTTCCATAGTTTGTATATTATATAAATGCTCAATAATATACTCGATTGATTTTAATTGAAATGGGTTTTAAGGCGCACCAACACATGAAAGGTTATATGGCGCCTAACAGGCATGAACATGCCAGGCTCATCCTCCATGTACATCGAGATAAAATATGGAAAATGGGCCTAGAACCTTCTCACCCTGAACTGCAGAGTTGCTGCAAATTCTATCGTAGAAACTCCATTTACGCTGCAGCCACGTTTATTGTTTTTCTGCCACTGCTCTTTTGATGTGAGCGAGATGGCACGTGAAACAATGCAGGGATCATGATGAAAACCTTTAATGAACATGAACAAAAAAAAGAAAAAATGAACATGAATTTGGGGGATTCTACCCTCTGCCTACCCCCGCCGCCAGGTTCGACACTAACGCTAGTCCGCTAGTCCTGTGCCCACCCGTTTTTCAGGAGGACTACCTAAACGTGAAAGTTGGCTAGTCCGTCGGACTATTAATTTTTTGAGCCCCATTATAGATATTACTGCCGTAAAATACACATTCCTAATATACGGCCGGGGTCACTCGATTAGACAAAGTCGCTTAAAACCTCGCTATGATTTGGCCGATTTCGCTTTTCTATCCATGTGGGGCGAAATTTGAGTCGCCGTCATTTTCGGATCAATTTCGTCAATTTCAAAGGTGATTAACCTCATAATTAACAAAACCCTCTAAATTAAACAATCCGCGCGTGTTTCACAAGTACCTTATTTATATTTAATCCCATTACCATTAAACAATAACGACTTATCTAATCAGGGCAATTATCGATCATTATCGGTTTGCCTGAGGCGAGATGTGAATATAACCGCCATGTTTGCTCGTTCGGCATATGGCGATCATGTGCGCATTCTATTTAAGTAAACCAATCAAAGCCGTCATATTTTTTTTCCGTTGAGGTGAATAATTAAAAATCGTACTACATACTACTGCGCAAGGGCGGGGTTATGATTAGACGAGATACATTGAAACTGATTTCTCCTGCGATAAATACATTTAAACGGCTGTTATAATTATATGATTGACATCGGCACAGTAAATAATCTTTGCGGTGGTCGTCAATAAGCAAAAGCGCAAACTTCTGTTGTGTGTTTTATTGACGGCTAATTATGAAATAAAGAAATGTGCTGGCTATAAAGCGAGTTTGTTTGTGATTGCTTTATAGACGAGAGAAATCAACGGAAATGTACTGCATACAACGCTTGGTCATAGCCATCAAAAACTTATCTATGTCTATGGATTAGGTAATGATTTTGTGTTTTGTTACTCAATGCGAGTATGACAGAAAAATAAGTTTGGGGTAATTATCGAATAATTCGTATTTTTCAATAAAAATGAAACGAAGATCAGAATAATAGTGCATTCGATCAACGTCCGTCAAGTTGGTAAGAGTTAAAAATGCATCTAAATCTGCCTGGGGAAAAACCGAAAAAAATAAATAAAGTTTTACGATTTCAGTTGGTATCTACATGACAGAATGGTTTTTGGCACTATTCACTTGAAGTTTGTCTCCTGTTTTTTTGTTGCTTAATACACCGTTTTTTGGAAGGACCATCTAGTTCTCAGGAGGACTACTAGATTTTTAAAGTCACTAGTCCTCCGGACTACCCGTTTAAAAAAGTTAGTGTCGAACCCTATTAACCTGTTCTAAAAATAGACCAAGAATGAATATATTTATTTTCCAATCATGTGATTATAATCACTGTAAAATGAACAACATAATGAAACATAACAAAAGCCTAATTCTGATTAGCATAATAAAGTAAATTGAAATGAAATTAAAAGATGTAATATGATCGATATGGCGATGACAATAACACGAAAAAGGTATTAGTTTTACCTGTTCTAAATATAGACCAATATGTAAATAGAAAAAAACTTCAGTCGTGATTCCTTATATTTGAAGCTTTTCAAGAAATTATTACGACGATAAACTGACGGGTATTTTATTGCTAGCCTGGTCAATTTCATTGCGTCAAGGAAAACGCACAAACTGATTGATGTCGCGTCACCGGTCATTTAAGTGCATCAAAAACGAAAGAAAAGCGATCTTGAAGAAACACTGCAACCCAGTATTTTTGGCCAACCACTAACAGCCCCGAAGGTAAGGTCACAAGAAATGGAAAGCACAACCCGGTAGTTTTGGCCAACCACTAGCAGTCCAGAAGTTGTGGACAATTAAGTAATCTCACAAGAAATGGATATCACAACCCAGTCTACGCGAAAATATTTTCAAGTCCACAGGACATTCGAAAAAATAAATGTTGTTTAACTTTTTTCAACGTTAAACAACATATTTTTTGTTGAAACGCAATAAGATGCTTTGTCACTTGAACTCAACATACTTAAACAAATGCTGATTTATTGTGCTATGACCGACTGTCTAAAAATGCAGTGACTAATTTATATTTTAAATATATATATATAATTTTAGGATATAGACGCAAATCACGGTCAAAAACCGAACCGGGTCCCGCAAAATTAAACTATCCAAAATAGGTAAGCGTTCGCGGTGTTATTTTAGCAGCTTGCACTTGTGAGTAAGCGTTCGTTGTAAAGCGTTCTTATGACACAGATTTGCTATTAATGAATTAAAAATAGAACTAAAAATAGAACAAGAGCTTTCGGAGAACAGCGCAGCTCGACTAATATTTTTTTCAGAGAATAATAAAATTAACCAGTACAAATCATCAGAAAACAAGGCTAAAACAATGTTGGGAGTGGGGAGGGGTTGGTGGGGAGGGGCGGGTATAGAAACTCGGGCTGATGTAAAATTATTGTTAGAATCTCATACAAATTATAGTAAAAATTTTGGGCAGGGTGTGTATTTTTTTATTTGTATCAGTTTGAATACAATATTGCTGTCATTTTAAAGAAATTTGTGGTCAAAAGGCAACCCAGGAAGCGAGGGCGGGATGGGGGTGAGGGGCAACATAGCTATATGTGTATGAATTGACCAAAACAACACAGAAATATATAAAACATCGGGTTTCAAGTGGGGGAGTGGGCGAGGGGGGGGGGGATGTGGGGCGGTGTGTGGCAACATAGCTATATGTGTATGAATTGACCAAAACAACAAAGAAACCTGTAAAAAATAAAAATACAAAATAATCGAGTGGGAGGGTTGGGGGTGGGGGGAGAGGAGGGAGCCCATGCCCAAATTTGGTGAAGTATGAATAAGATGCATAATGCTACTATAAGAAATCCCAAACCAAAATTATGAATATATACAACAGCTTACATGCAAACCTTGATCTGCCTTTATTGCACATGTTATGGGCCATCACAATTTGGGTTCCATCTATATAAAGGAACCCAGAAATTGTAGAAGACAAAATTACTTACGCAACCCTTTACAAAATACTATAAGGCAACCCTTTACAAAATACTATAAGGAAACCATTTCCCACATTTAGTTGAGGTAGAACAAGAAATGCAAGAGATTTAGACCTGTAAACACAGCTTAACACGCAAAATTTGACCCATTTTAAAGGATTTAGGTTCCATGGGAGCCCATGGGTTAGTTCGAAGAACCAAAATTACTTAAGCAGCCCTTAAGAAAATGCTATAAGGAAGCTCATCACCAAATTTGGTTGTGCTAGGATAAGAAATGTAAGAGATATAGACATGTAAACAAAACTAACACGCAACATTTGATATGAAATGGGACACATTTTATGGGTCATCAGCAATTTGGGTTCCATGGGAGCCCAGAAGTTGCAGAAGACAAAATTACTTACGCCAGCCCTTTACAACATACTATAAGGAAACCATTTCCAACATTTAGTTCAGCTAGGACAAGACATGTAAGAGATATAGACCTGTAAACACAGCTTACACGCAAAATTTGATGTGAAACAGAGTTTGGGTTCCATGGGAGCCCAGGGGTTACAGGAACCAAACTTACTTAAGCAGCCCTTAAGATGATGCTATAAGGAAGCTAATGGCAAAATTTGGTTGTGCTAGGGTAAGAATTGTAAGAGATATAGACTTGTAAACACAGCTTACACGCAAACCTTGATGTGAGACGCCGATGCCAACGCCGACGTGATTACATAATCTGTCTTACTCTGCGAATAGTCGAGCTAAAAAGAAACCTGCAGAAACCAAGTAACGTGACGAGTTGACGTTGTTGTCGACGTCGGACTGCGCCGCCCTCTCCTATATGTATGTTTTTGAATTAACATAATTCATAAACTATTTTATACTAAAATTTTACAGACGAATACAGAAATGGTATATCTTTAATCTGGTGTAGTTTTTATTTACGCCCAATCCGTTGCCTTTATTTTATAAGGACTGTCTCAAAACTTTCCGAACAGCCCTCGTATATGACATTGAGAGAATGAATGATATTGTATTGTATGATAGTTCTACTGTCATTCCGTTCCGCCTGACAGAGCGGTAAGTATCTACCTCAAAATTAATAAATCATATAGTTAGTGAGAAATGTTGAAGATATACTTTACTTCATGATGGCCAAGTTAATCAAAACGAATATTAGAAACCCTGCAGGTTTAATTCGAATAATAATAGCTTGGACGCTGCTGTTGGAAATAAAAACGGAAGATTTAGTGACAAAAGCTATTTGATTTAATAGCGGTACTACGGAAAATAAAGACACCAACAAGTCCTGCTGCAAGCCTTGCGATTGTGACGCCAGCTGTTGGCAAAAAAGATCATGTTGTCATGACGCCGAACAGCCTGCTGGCACGTCTGACGTCCATCAAGACGTCTGCATTGCTGCAACATATTCCAAAGCATATCCCGATTAAGAAAAATCACAATCTGGGTATTTAGTGAATGACATATGCCCCAAAGACTTTGACAATACCGATGTTATTGCTAAATGTTCGGGCCTGGGACCAACAGGACTTCTTGACGTGGCAATAGTCTCTACTACAGATGGACGCTATAACTACAAAAACAAGTATTGCGCAGAATGCAATGGGATCGGTGAATATCTTGTTTGGGATATATCGATAGATTGGTCTGCATTAAACAAACCCAATTTCTAGACAATATTACCATTACGTCGGTGGAAAGATATGTTCTCGCTCAATGTCTACTTACATTTGAGAAACCGTTTGATCTTGCAACTAAAACTAAACTTACTTCAGATATATGTTACACACACATGATATCAAGTTGCAATACAACAGGACAATGGGTGAATTACGACAAAGAATTGGAACATCTCTGTATGGAGTCTTCAGGTAAGTACGAGTTTATGTTTGATCGTAATGTCTAAACGAGTAGAGCAAGTCGACGGCGCGCCGTTGCATATCCTCGCTCTTGTTATTTAGTGTCATGTTTTCATAGAGCGTTATTATTCATGAATATAGAAATTCAGATAACTATTACTGTGTATGGAAACCATTAGAACGCTCTAATACTGTGATGATGTTTGACCTAATTCGAGATTCCATATACTTCATATAGTGCACAGTGAAGCGTGCATTTTCTGTACCCCTCGTGTATGGAGATGGTTAATTGCGAATTCCATTTTCTGTATATGTTTTTGAATCGATGTGAAATACATTTTGTTCTAAACAAATTCCAAGGAAGTTTTATATAGATGTATGTGTTTTTTATAGTAAGCATAAAGGGGATTTATACACTGCTCAGATCGCCAATTCGTGAAAGTAATGTGTTACTGGAAGAACCTGTGGTCAAAGCATTCCATTTCCGTTTTAATGCGGCCATTCCTCCATTTTGTTTTCTTTTGTGCAGTGAGAGTGGCTAATACACTGGTAGTACCGAATGTGTCTAGGATATTTGTGTATGACTCCATGTTTCAGGAGACTTCCAGACCTATTTTCCTTTAATGTTTATCTTTCGAAATATCTTGTGCTCTTTTGTTTCCATATAATTTTGGAAACTTAACCCTGCGGTCGCCAAGTGTTAAGCATACTTGACTCGAGTCCCAGAAATCACGGGTTTGATTTCCAGTGGGGTCACATCCCGGATTTTTCAAACAAACTCCCGCAGAATCTTACTTGGGCATGGTACTGTGACTATAGGTCATCCTTCGGAGGGATGTAAAGTAGTTGGTCCAGTGTACAGGGAGAACTATACCCTGTGCAATATCTCTCTGAACTTCTGTGTTAAGCAGTGATACAAAACCAGGGCGCTATATGAATTATAAACTATTTTCATCCCAGATCAAACCCGTAAACTCTTCCTTAGAATTGATTTAATCAAAATTGATTGTGTCCAGTATCAGTAGAAAGAAAGAACCCTGACCTGCTCACACACCTGACAATTTTTGGTTGACGTTGTTCATTGGTGTCAGTTATGGGTTGGGTTAAGTTTCCAAATACGAAACAGAACGCGATAATTAGAAAGGCGAACTTTCAAGAAATATGTCTCCATCGTAACATGGAGTCATATGAAAATTGCCTAGATTGATGAGGTATTTTTCTCTTTGGTGAGTTTTATGCATGCACTTTAGTTAAGGTTTAATCTATTGAAATACGGCGGTTGTTTATGCAGGCATTCCTTGATATCTTCAGAAATCTTTATTGATAGGGTAAAATGTTCAGTTGGGAAGGGGCCCATTACAGGCCTGTCACATGTAAGATAAAAGAAGCCCTGTGTAATACACCGTTACACTAAGCTAAATAACTAGCAGCAATTCAAACTCGAAGTCACATACTCTTAATCCATTCATATGACTATCACGCCATTTTGTAAATTCCGATTCATATTTTTAAAGTATTTCCCTTTGAAAAGACGGTTTACTGGATCTTAACCGTTTACGTTATCTACCATAGCCTGACAAAGCAAAATATATTAGGTCCAGAAACGTGCTTAGGTTCAGCTTCTTTAAATACATAGAATATGCTAGTTTTGAGTTGTCTAATTTTCTCGATCAAACCTTTCAATAACAGTTTATGCAAATAACAGTTTATGCAAATAAATGAGTAACAAAACAATAAGAAAAACACAAAGTATTTATTTCAATGCATAGCGAAACATAAATATACTGAAGCGAAAAAGAAACACAGGAATTTCCGCTATATATTCAGGGCTGTCTCTAATTTGTGAAACTGGTAACTACCTTAATTTGACAGGCGGCTACCATTAGTGATTGAGCAAAGCAAAATAGGTTGTTAGTGGGTCCGCGGCCATTCTCCCTCGCGGATAAGCACAGGGTCGAAGTAATTACATGCAATCTCCTGTTTTTGGTGCTGATTAAGGTTGAAATATATAGTTATTTCATGATTCTTAGAAAAACACGAAGTATTTATTTCAATGCGTAGCAAAACATAAATATACTGAAGCAAAAAGAAACACGGGAATTTCCGCTATATAATATACTGCACACTTAATTCTACTTAATATTCAAGTTGGTTTTTTT